>CM050166.1:249094187-249274187 GCA_027410445.1 Discoglossus pictus
ATTGTATTTTGTTAAATCTAAGTTAATTTGCCTGACAATCTGTGCGTGTCTCAGGCTCACAACTGATACTGTGCCCAATGCAACAAATCCAATCAGGTGGTGTACCAGCAGTCTACTTTTAAAAAACCCAAAATTGTATTTTGTTAAATCTAAGTTCATTTGCCTGACCGCTATTCTGTGTGTGTCTCAGGCTCACAACTGATACTGTGCCCAGTGCAATCAATCCAATCTGGTGGTGTACCAGCACTATACTTTTAAAAAACAAAACTTTTATTTTCTCTAATCTAAGTTCATTTGCCTGCCTACTAGCCAGTGTGTGTGTGTCAGGCTCACAACTGATACTGTGCCCAGTGCAACCAATCCAATCAGGTGGTGTACCAGCAGTCTACCTTTAAAAAAAACCAAATTGTATTTTGTTAAATTGAAGTTCATTTGCCTGGCCGCTAGTCTGTGTGTGTGTCAGGCTCACAACTGATACTGTGCCAAGTGCAACCAATCCAATCAGGTGGTTTACCAGCAATCTACTTTAAAAAAAACCAAAATTGTATTTTGTTAAATCTAAGTTCATTTGCCTGACCGCTATTCTGTGTGTTTCTCAGGCTCACAACTGATACTGTGCCCAGTGCAACCAATCCAATCTGGTGGTGTACCAGCAGCCTACTTTTAAAAAAAACAAAACTTTTATTTTCTCTGATCTAAGTTCATTTGCCTGCCTACTAGCCAGTGTGTGTGTCAGGCTCACAACTTATACTGTGCCCAGTGCAATCAATCCAATCTGGTGGTGTAACAGCAGTCTACCTTTAAAAAACGAAAAATTGTATTTTGTTAAATCTAAATTCATTTGCCTGATCGCTAGTCTGTGTGTGTCTCAGGCTCACAACTGATACTGTGCCTAGTGCAACCAATCCAATCAGGTGGTGTACCAGCAGTCTACCTTTAAACAAACAAAATTGTATTTTGTTAAATCTAAGTTTATTTGCCTGACAATCTGTGCCTGTCTCAGGCTCACAACTGATACTGTGCCCAGTGCAATAAATCCAATCAGGTGGTGTACCAGTAGTCTACTTTTAAAAAGCCCAAAATTGTATTTTGTTAAACCTATGTTCATTTGCCTGACCGCTATTCTGTGTGTGTCTCAGGCTCACAACTGATACTCTGCCCAGTGTAATCAATACAATCTGGTGGTGTACAAGGAATCTACTTTTAAAAAACAAAACTTTTATTTTCTCTAATCTAAGTTCATTTGCCTGCCTACTAGCCAGTGTGTGTGTGTCAGGCTCACAACTGATACTGTGCCCAGTGCAACCAATCCAATCAGGTGGTGTACCAGCAGTCTACCTTTAAAAAAAACCAAATTGTATTTTGTTATATTGAAGTTCATTTGCCTGGCCGCTAGTCTGTGTGTGTGTCAGGCTCACAACTGATACTGTGCCAAGTGCAACCAATCCAATCAGGTGGTGTACCAGCAGTCTACTTTTAAAAAACCCAAAATTGTATTTTGTTAAATCTAATATTTCATTTGCCTGACCGCTATTCTGTGTGTTTCTCAGGCTCACAACTGATACTGTGCCCAGTGAAACCAATCCAATCTGGTGGTGTACCAGCAGTCTACTTTAAAAAAACCAAAACTTTTATTTTCTCTAATCTAACTTCATTTGCCTGCCTACTAGCCAGTGTGTGTGTCAGGCACACAACTTATACTGTGCCCAGTGCAATCAATCCAATCTGGTGGTGTACCAGCAGTCAACATTTAAAAAAAACAAAATTGTATTTTGTTAAATCTAAGTTCATTTGCCTGACCGCTAATCTGTGTGTGTCTCAGGCTCACAACTGATACTGTGCCCAGTGCAATCAATCCAATCTGGTCTACTTTTAAAAAACAAAACTTTTATTTTCTCTAATCTTAGTTCATTTGCCTGCCTACTAGCCAGTGTGTGTGTCAGGCTCACAACTGATACTGTGCCCAGTGCAACCAATCCAATCAGGTGGTGTACCAGCAGTCTATCTTTAAAAAAAACCAAATTGTATTTTGTTAAATTGAAGTTAATTTGCCTGGCCGCTAGTCTGTGTGTGTCTCAGGTTTACAACTGATACTGTGCCCAGTGCAACCAATCCAATCAGGTGGTGTACCAGCAGTCGACATTTAAAAAACCCAAAATTGTATTTTGTTAAATCTAAGTTCATTTGCTTGACCGCGAGTCTGTGTGTGTCTCTCAGGCTCACAACTTATACTCTGCCCAGTGCAACCAATCCAATCTGGTGGTGTACCAGCAGTCTACATTTAAAAAAAAACAACACTTTTTTCTATTTTCATTTGCCTGCCTGCCAGCGTGTTTGTCTTAGGCTCCCAGCATATACTGTGCCCACTTGCCCAGTCAGTGCCACCACTCATATCTGGTGCTACAATCAGTAGTCCACATTTAAACAAAGAATACAATTTTGACTGTAATACATTGAATAGCAGTTACTTGTCTGCAAGCGTGTGTGTCAGGCATACAGAGTCTACTCTGCCAACTTCTGCAAGTGCACAGTGCCACTCATATCTGTTGTCACAGTAGATTACACACATAGTACCACAAAAAAAATGACAGGCAGAGGCAGGCCAATCCGCAGGAGCCGTTGTGGTCGTGGTGCTGTGATTCCCTTTGGCCCTACAATAATGCCGAGTGTTCAGAGGCCAGTTACCCAGAACTCAAAAACTTCTGAGGACATAGTTGACTGGCTAACACAGGACACCCAATCTTCTACAGCTTCCGCTCAGAACATTGACGCACCATCCTCCTCCAGCTTTGCTTCGGGCACCTCTCAAGTTACCACTCGCCCGCCTGCCACCACCACCAACACTTGTACCACAGCCGCTTCAATTGATCAGTCAGAAGAGTTATTTACACATCAGTTTGAAGAAACGAGTGATGCGCAACCATTATTGCCAGAGGATGTAGATAACAGGGATATGCCTCAGTCAGGCAGCAGTACACACATGTACGTACGGTGTGATGATGATGATGTACCCGCTGCTGCTTCCTTGTTGAGTTATCAGATACAAGTGAAGCGGGTGATGATGATTACGATGCGTCCGTGGATGTCACGTGGGTGCCCGCTAGAAGAAAAGAAGAACAGGGGGAAAGTTCAGATGGGGAGACAGAGAGGAGGAGGAGACGAGTTGGAAGCAGAGGGAGGTCATCGTAAGGAGCTAGTGGCACAGTCAGACAGCATGCATCGGCACCCAGGGTCAGCCAGACAGCACGCCATTTAACGCATGCTGTTGCCACCACCAGAACGCCGTCACTGCAGAGCTCAGCAGTGTGGCCCTTTTTTTGTGTGTCTGCCTGTGACAACAGCGATGCCATTTGCAACCTGTGCCAAAATAAACTGAGTCTTGGGAAGTTTAACACCCACCTAGGAACAACTGCTTTGCGAAGGCACATGATGTCACATCACAAACACCAATGGGATCAACACCTGAGTACAAGCAGCACACAAACTCAAAGCCGCCATGCTCCTCCTGGTCCAGCATCTTCATCCACGTCAACCACTGCTGTCCTCCTTGCCCCCTCTCAACCCTCTGCCACTCCGTCTCTCGCCTCTAGCTGTTCCTGCTCATCTCCCCACAGTCAGGTGTCTGTCAAGGGCATGTTTGAGCGTAAGAAGCCAATGTCACAAAGTCACCCCCTTGCCTGGCATCTGACAGCTGGCTTGTCTGAACTCTTAGCCCGCCAGCTTTTATCATACAAGCTGGTGGAGTCTGAGGTGTTCAAAAAATTTGTAGCTATTGGGACACCACAGTGGAAGGTACCCAGCCGAAATGTCTTTTCCCAAAAGGCAGACCCCAACCTGTACTCGATTGTGCAAAAGGAAGTAATGGCATGTCTGGCACACAGTGTTGGGGCAAGGGTCCATCTGACCACTGATACCTAGTCTGCAAAGCATGATCAGAGCAGGTATATCACCTACACTGCGCATTGGGTAAACCTGCTGACGCCTGCCAAGCATGGAATGCGTGGCTCTGCAGAGGAGTTGGTGACACCGCCATGACTTGCACACAGGCCTGCTGCCATCTCCTCTACTCCTCCTACTCCATCCTCTTGCATAACCTCCTCAGCTGAGTCCTCTTCTGCTGCTGTGTCTTGCTCCACATCAACGGCACCCCCCCAGCTCCCCAGATACTATTCCACATCCTGGATACGGCAGTGTCACGCCGTCTTGGGGTTGACTTGCCTGAAAGCAGAGAGTCACAAAGGGCCAGCATTCCTGTCCGCCCTGAACGCACAGGTGGATCAATGGCTGACTCCGCACAAACTGAAGATTGGCAAAGTGGTTTGTGACAACGGAAGAAATTTGTTGGCGGCATTGAATTTGGGCAAGTTGACACATGTGCCGTGGCACATGTGTGTAATCTGATTGTACAACGCTTTGTGCACAAGTACCCAGGCTTACAGGACGTCCTGAAGCAGGCCAGAAAGGTGTGTGGCCATTTCAGGCGTTCCTACACGGCCATGGCGCACTTTTCAGATATCCAGCGGTGAAACAACATTCCAGTAAAGAGCTTGATTTGTTACAGCCCCACATGTTGGAATTCAACACTCCTAATGTTCGAACGCCTGCTCCAACAAGAGAAAGCTGTTAACGAGTATTTGTATGACCGGGGTGCTAGGACAGCCTCTGCGGAGCTGGGATTTTTTTCGCCACATTACTGGACCCTCATGCGCAATGCCTGTAGGCTCATGCGTCCTTTTGAGGAGGTGACAAACCTTGTCAGTCGTACAGAAGTCACCATCAGCGACATCATACCATTCGTTTTCTTCCTGGAGTGTGCCCTGCGAAGAGTGTTGGATCAGGCCGTAGATGAGCGTGATGAAGAAGTGGAAGAGTTGTGGTCACCATCACCACCAGAAACAGCCTTATCAGCATCACTTGATGGACCTGCGGCAACGCTGGAGGAGGATTGTGAGGAAGAGGAGTCAGAGGAGGAATGTGGCTTTGAGGGGGAGGAGGATGACCAATCACAACAGCCCTCCCAGGGTGCTTGTTGTCACCTATCTGGTACCCGTGATGTTGTACGTGGCTGGGGGGAAGAACATACCTTCAGTGAGATCACTGAGGACGAGGTACGGGACATGGGTAGCTCGGCATCCAACCTTGTGCAAATGGGGTCTTTCATGCTGTCGTGCCTGTCGCGGGACCCTCGTATAAAAAGGCTGAAGGAGAACGACCTGTACTGGGTGTCCACGCTACTAGACCCCCGGTATAAGCAGAAAGTACCTGAAATGTTACTGAATTACCACAAGTCGGAAAGGATGCAGCACTTCCAAAATAAATTAAAAAGTATGATTTACACTGCGTATACGGGTGATGTCACAGCACAACGGGAATCTAACAGGGGAAGAGGTGAAAGTAATCCTCCTCCTCCCACGACCACGCCGGCAAGGGCAGGACGTTTAGAAGACGTGTTGTTGATGGAGGACATGCAGAGCTTTTTCAGTCCTTCGCATCGCCACAGCCCTTCGGGATCCACCCTCAGAGAACGACTCGACTGACAGGTGGCAGACTATCTCGCTTTAACTGCAGATATCGACACACTGAGGAGCGATGAACCCCTTGACTACTGGGTGTGCAGGCTTGACCTGTGGCCTGAGCTATCCCAATTTGCCATAGAGCTTCTGGCCTGCCCCGCTTCCAGTGTCCTGTCAGAAAGGACCTTCAGTGCAGCAGGAGGTATTGTCACTGAAAAGAGAAGTCGCCTAGGTCAAAAAAGTCTAGATTACCTCACCTTTATTAAGATGAATGAGGGATGGATCCCGAACGGACTGAAAGTGGGCGATACATTAGACTAAAAAAGGGCTGTTGAGATGAGCTGCCTTGAGCTAAAAATGGTCCACAAGCTGCAGTATTTTATCTTTGAATGCCGCATGACTTGCGTGACTTATCCGCCACCAACTAGGGTTCAAGACGCAATGTTTTAGGGCAGTTTCTTCCTGGGAAACAAACATAAATTTTTTTGGTCGCTGCAACAGCAGCGGCTGCAACAATACCTAATTTTTGATAAGTGCACGCATCCCGGGGAGTCAGCGCTCGTCGGCATATATCAGCTCTCTAATTCCGACAGTTATCAAAGTAACAGATGGAGCGATCAAAGGAACCAGTCTATAACTGATTAAATGAGCAATTCGCAGTTTCACTGTACCGGCTGTGTGTATTTAAACATGCATGGCTTAATCTTTGAGGCAGGATCAACCAGGTAGCCCGACGAGGGGGCGCCCCCCCCGGCCCTGTGACAGTAGTAGGACCGACCCAGCATCTTTTTCCATCTCCCGGTTCCAAAAATCCAGGTCTTATATACGCCCCCTGATAGGTGACGTAACAGGTATTAAACTGATAAGAGTAGTACTTACAAACACGCCAATCCTATCTGGTGGCACTTTAGATTGCATGCGCCGTGCCCCAAAATTGAAGTGGGAGGACCAACCAAGCATCTTTTTCCTTCTCCCGGTTCCAAAAATCCAGGCCTTATACATGTGCCCTGATAGGTGCTGTAACAGGTATTAAACTGATAACAGTAGTACTTACAAACACGCCACTCCTATCTGGTGGCACCTTTGATTGCACGCGCCGTGCCCCAAAATTGAAGTGATACGACCAACCAAGCATCTTTTTCCATCTCCTGGTTCCAAAAATCCAGGCCTTATACACGCCCCCTTATAAGTGATGTAACATGTATTAAACTTATAAGAGTAGTACTTACAAACACGCCACTCCTATCTGGTCGCACCTTAGATTGCACGCACCGTGCCCAAAAATTTAAGTGATACGACCAACCAAGTATCTTTTTCCATCTCCCGGTTCCAAAAATCCAGGCCTTATACACGCCCCCTGAAAGGTGCTGTAACAGGTATTAAACTGATAAGAGTAGTACTTACAAACATGCCACTCCTATCTGGTGGCACCTTAGATTGCACGCGCCCTGCCCCAAAATTGAAGTGGGAGGTCCAACCAAGCATCTTTTTCCATCTCCCGGTTCCAAAAATCCAGGCCTTATACACGCCCCCTGATAGGTGACGTAACAGGTATTAAACTGATAAGAGTAGTACTTACAAGCACACCACTCCTATCTGGTGGCACTTTAGATTGCACGCGCCGTGCCCCAAAATTTAAGTGGGAGTACCCACCAAGCATCTTTTTCCATCTCCCGGTTCCAAAAATCCAGGCCTTATACACGCCCCCTGATAGGTGACGTAACAGGTATTAAACTGATAAGAGTAGTACTTACAAGCACACCAATCCTATCTGGTGGCACTTTAGATTGCACGCGCCGTGCCCCAAAATTTAAGTGGGAGTACCAACCAAGCATCTTTTTCCATCTCCCGGTTCCAAAAATCCAGGCCTTATACACGTCCCCTGATACTTGACGTAACAGGTATTAAACTGATAAGAGTAGTACTACTTAACACACCTTATAATAATGCAGAGAGAGGCAACGCAGTGAGAGGAGTCTGAAGAAGGGTAGTCAGAGGAGGAAGGTGGCTTTGAGGAGGTGGTAGACCGAACATAGCAGGCGTCACAGGGGGCTTGTTGTCACCTTTTGGGGACCCTTGGTGTTGTACGTGGCTGGGTGGAGGAAGAGACCTTCTATGACATCAGTGAGGACAAGAAACGGGACATGGCTAGCTAGGTATCCAACCTTGTGCAAATGGGGAGTTTGCGGTTGTGCAAATGGACTGTTTGCGGTTGTTTGCGGTGCGTTAAATGGGGAGTTTGGTCTGTCACTGTGAAGCGGGCCTAACCCTTACACTACCTGATCGATACAACATCATACCTGATGTTTTAAAGCACGTTATTCCAAACAATTTAGGAATGTTAGGTAATTATATGCCCTTTATGGATTAAAACAAGACTCTGCATCAACTATGAGATTTTCCGTGGGAGTTTTGACATGGATCCCCCTCCGGCATGCCACAGTCCAGGTGTTAGTGCCCTTAAAACAACTTTTCCATCACTATTGTGGCCAGAAAGAGTCCCTGTGGGTTTTAAAATCCGCCTGCCCATTGAAGTCTATGGCGGTTTGCCGATTCGCCGGTTCGCAAACACTTGCGGCAATTCGCGTTCGCGATTCGCGAACCGAAAATGTTATGTTTGCGACATTACTAATTGTGAATAATGTATTTGAGATTTCTGTTGATGTGTAAATCCTCGGGTCGTAGGGATGATCTTTTGCATGCGTTTTTTTGTCAATCTGCTACGAGTTATTTTGAAGAGACAGCAAATTTACACTGTTATACAAGATGTACACTTACTACTTTACATTGTAGCAGAGTGTCATTTCTTCTGTGATGTCACATAGAAAGATATAATAAAATATTTACAAAAATGTGAGGGGTGTACTCACTTTTGTCAGATACTGTATATTATGACAATTGGGACAATGCCCTTGCTTCTGGCACTTTCAATGGAGGAACATCAACACAGGAGACATTTTACATTTTTTTCAAATTTTACTAATTTATCGCCAGTAAACAAAACATATGAAAACAAACAAAAGCATAAAATGAACAGACCTAGCTTCCTTTGAAGCAATAACTTTACTGTTTACTATTAACCTAGTTCCCTCACTACCAAGCCTGCTCTCAGCGAAACCATGGAGCAGATAAACACTTTTTTTTTTTTGATCCGCTTGTTTTCAACTCTCTATGAGCTCATGGAGTGTAACACACCAGGCACATCTTTATGTCCATGGTCATGCTGACTCATTTTGTTTTTATGGCAGAGATACTGGAGTAGGTTTCCAGTTCCTTCTCCATTGGGCCACAGCATACAGCTCCTGGTATTCCAAGGTGGTCTCCCATCCAAGTATTGACCAAGCCCAACCCTGCATGGCTTCAGGGTGGTGTGACCTCTTGGTTCAAAATAAAATTCAGGTTGCAGTGGAATAAAACGCAGGTCTCTGCAGTGGAAGTATGAAATCCTAAGCACTCGAACACCAGCATATTTAAATTACTGGCCTTTAATTTAACCTTGTCACAATTTATATATATAAAGGCATGACATAATTCTGGATTTCCTGCCAAGTGAGAAGATGCAGGTAGAGAAGTAATAGCAAACCATTACTCCTCTACCTGTGGCACAGGGGGATCTCTTTTGGGAAGCACACCAGGTCAAATTCTCTCTATACAATGTACATAAATAATAATCTAATAATATATAATTTTATATATATATATATATATATATATATATATATATATATGTGTGTGTGTAAATAAATATAAATATGAGAGGCAGTAAAGTAACCAAGAAACAGTGCTGTCTGTGAGTAGGTTTCCTGGCTTGTACTTAATCCATCATGGGGTTTGCTTAAAGCTGTGTAATTCAGCAGATATATGGTTGGTATTTGAATTAAAAAGCAAAGCCTTTGTGGGCACATTGGAATGTCTTTGCATAGGTTACCAGAATGCAGTGCAATAACTGTATTTCTCAGAATTCTGATTTTTCTTAACTTTGACGTTCAAATGTGAACACAAATGTACTATCTATTTACTATGGTGGAGGGCTTCTTTCGCTCTTTTGTTCACTATAATTTAAATGATTGTTTTGGTTAAGTACCTCTCCACAAAATCTACTACACATTTTAGGAACTGGACCCATGCTAAAGAGAGCCCCAGTGCATTGTGTAGTCTGCACCAGCAGTAGCTCCACCTGTGCTTCGGACAGTTTATTACATCCCACCTAAGTTTTTCATACAGAGTATTGAAGAGCAGAATGTGATATATTGTTACTGTACCAATTGTAAGATAAGAAATGTTGACTATATGTAGAGATTTCTTTCATGTAGAAGTTTTTTCTATATGTCGAAGTTTTTCATAAATTAAGCACTGTATTTTGTGTTGTATTCAGAAAATTACTTTTCATTTCTTAATGTCAAGAAAATAAGCTATATGACAGAAGATAAAAACACATTAAGTCCTGAACTATGTACAGAAATGTCAGGAAAATGAAGAATTGTAGAGAATGGAAAGATAAAACAACTGCCTTGTGATTAACTATTCCACAGCCTTTAATTGTAACTTGCTAATACATTTCTTAATAAACACTGTTTAAGATAATTACTATTATGTTGAAATTAATTCTAAATGTAAACCTTATTTTTCTCATTTATACCTTATGGTAGATGATATTAACTGGAAATTGTTCAAAACTATAATTAGGAAATTGATATACACTACAGCTTTGGAGTGAGCTGTTCAATACATTTATTCATATTATCTTAAAGTATTAAAATAAAACCAATACTAGGGGCCTTATTCAATTGCGATTTGGCCAATTGAATAGGGCTCTAAATAAGCACATAGCATATATTTTTTAAAGAAGTTTTTAGTTAGTAAACATCTATCCAAAAGCAAGATTTTCACTAACTAAAACTTCTTAAAAAAATATGTTATGTGCTTATTTAGACCCCTATTCAATTGGCCAAGTTGCAATTGAATGAGGGCCTAAATATTTTGAATATCTAAGAAGGACATCAAGGCATATTCAATATACAGAGTGTTTTCTTACTAGTGTGACAGCTTTTTCATTAGGGCGGCCAGTCTTGTCCAATTTGTATTCTATTCTTTGAAGTTTATTAATTGTGAACTGGTGTCTCTGAATTAAAAAATAGACTACATAGAATATGTTAGGAACATGCCTTAAGTTATCAGACTGACATTCAGTTGGCTTAATAAAGTATTTGATTAACAATTTACTATCAGACATATATAAAATAAGACCCTCATTCAATTGAGCCCTTTTGGGAGATCCGGGCTCGCAAGTGGAGATCTCAGGTTATTTTGCTATTCAATTGGCTTCCGTTTGCGGGCTCTGATCGAGTTACCTGCTCCAAGCTGCAATCCATTGCGATTTGTAAAATCCCAAGTAAATACCCTCCAAGCCTTTGATTTTACATGGCCACAAGAATCTGTAATGCTAAAATCGCAAATCGCTATTCATTTGCTCCGATTCCCCTCGATAACAACTCCGTCAAACCCACAAATGGCAAAAATCTAAGCACAAGTTAATGGTACCAAGGAGGTCTCAAAAAGGGCTTAATGACAAATTGGAGCACTTGAAAAGCAAATAAAAAGGCAATACTGTTCTTTTATTAAGAGTGAAAGTGATGTTACGTCTTACAATTAATAGCACAACATTCTCCAATAATTTATTTTATGTTCAATGTTTGTGTTATATCGATCACGGCAATCAATGTTAAGTCCTACGGGCTTCAACCTCCAAGCCGGTAGGACTTTGAAATCCAACCTCAATTTTTCTTGGAGCTTGGAGGTTGAAGCCCATTGGACTTCGAAAAATGGAGGTTGGATTTCAAAGTCCTACGGCCTTCACTTACGAGTTACGGGCTTGTTGGTTGGTCCTGATGACGATCTCTGTTTTCATTGACTGTTTCTGCATCAGGAGTTATTGGCTTGCTCCCCTAACATGTTGAATCCCGCAAATGCTAAGTCTGACGGCAATGGTTTCCGATTTTTGCGACTGGCTCCTAATTTCCGTGCCCGGCCAATTGAATAGCATCGCAAAAGTAGAGCACCAGGAGCCCGCAACCTATGTTCTCTGTGTGGAGTCTGTGTGCGCTAAAAAATTCTGTTGTGCAACATTTTGCAAGGAGAGTAAATTTTGTGCGCATTTGTTGCGAGTTAGGTGATAATCAATATTATTGTGTCTTAAGCTCACTAGCATACATTGCTTGAAATTTACCATTTGTTTACGATATTACGGAGTATGGGATAAGAAATTGGACCTATCCTCTTATGGTAGCGCAGCACTGGCAGCATGCAGTGGCTGTGAGCATCCGCTAGATGGTGCTGTCGATATTACTGTGCCATATCATAGAGTCAAGGCTTAAGTAAACTGTTAGGGTTAGTATGAGGGTTAGGGTGAGGGTTAGTTAAAGGGTTAGGCTTACATTGCTTAAAATTTACCATTTGTTTACGATATTACGGAGTATGGGATAAGAAATTGGACCTATCCTCTTATGGTAGCGCAGCACAGGCAGCATGCAGTGGCTGTGAGCATCCGCTAGATGGTGCTGTCGATATTACTGTGCCATATCATAGAGTCAAGGCTTAAGTAAACTGTTAGGGTTAGGATGAGGGTTAGGGTGAGGGTTAGTTAAAGGGTTAGGCTAACATTATAAATTAGAACTTCTCTCACATATCGGAAGCATTGCAAAATATTGGTTGGAGGCCGCACTGCAGTGGCGGACCTGAGCAGACACCATAACAGTATAGATACGAAATTTAGCAAAGTTTTACATATAGAAATAGATCTATTACTAATACTAAGTGTTTCAATTCACTTCCACATGTAACGGGAATTCAACCTTCTTAATTGTATCTAAATAATATTGGGGAACTCTTTTCACAATGCCGCAGAGCTATTGAATTTACAATAATAATAATAATTACAATTTTATAATACAGTAGTCTCTCAGTTAATTGGCACCCATGGGGATTGGTAGATGCCGGTTAAATGTATTTTCTGGTTGCGTAAGAGTTACTGATAAAATAGGCCTAGATTAGCTGCACATAGGATGCTCTGCTAAGTATATTTGTCAGTAAGGGCTGCTCTAGCAGCAGCAGCTTTCACTCCTCACTTACACACAGGTATGTTCGGCTGCAGGCTGTGGTGCTGAACCCGAGGAATAAAACGCCAACACTGCATTGGCACTCACGCCTTTCTTCTTCAAGATAAAATGGAATTGCAGAGATATACAGTGTATAAAATCTAGGTGCCTGAAAGCATTTTGTGGCATCACAACCTGGCTCCTGGCATTTGTTAAACCCTGTAAATCTTAATGTTTATTTAAAGTACAGAATTAAATTTTTTCTGGTTCCTTGAGAGTTTTGATAGCTGTAATCATGTCAATAAGAGTAATCTTTTTCTTCACTATCACTCTATTCCTTTTGATAGGATTGAGTCGGGAATTGGGAGTAATTATACAATAATGGCTTTTATACTGTTCTCATTTTAAGTGTTTTAATGATGATAGCTGTGGAGGGTATTAGTCCATATATCAGAGCACACTTAAACATAACTTACATAGTATACAATCAAAGTACACTATTTTTTACTAAATAGTAAATCTTTCAGATATTCTAAATATTCAGTCATTTAACCACAGATTCTGTTCTTTGTTCCCAACAAGTACTCAGTCTTTATCTCCACCAGCTTGGTGACACCTGGTACTAATTCCATATGAAAGAACATTCATTTATAATTCCCTATAGGTGGATATAAATTTTTTTCCCCATTAACTTTTTTTTACCCAGGGAGAAATAAATCTCAATTGACCCTATACCCTTTTCCATTTACAATGTATGATTCTTTTCTTTGTTATGTGAACATAACATTTTCCCCATTAACCTTTTCCTTCCAGGGATAAATAGATCTTCATACGATTACATATGTGCTGCGCTGCATTCCATCCTAAGTACCAAGGTTTATTTTAGAAAAAATCAAAAGAGTTTTGGATAAATTTATTCTCAGAGGAAAGAGATCACATATCAATAAAGACATCTTACAGAGGAACTACACTAATGGGGGATTAGCTTCTCCCAATATTTTGGTCTACCAGGAAGCTAATAATGCAACGTATTTATTTAGCTTCTCTGGTATGGAACAAAGATTCAATTAATATATTGATAAATAGCAAAGTTAGATTAGATCTATCATTGAGCATTCAATCAATGCTGAAAATCTGGCAAAAAAAACAAAGGTAGATATAATTTATTGCTTTTTCCATCGGCAATTACTCCTTTAAGATATCTGGAATTTTTGCTCCTCCCCTGGTTTAAACATTGCTGGAATAAATGGGGATTAAAGTGCCTCAGAGATCTTTTCAACAATTCTTTTATACCTTTTGAAAAGTTAAAACAAGGAAATAAAATTACAACATCTCAGTGGTTGAATTATTCCACTCTCCGTCGAACCATCTGTCATTCAGACTTTAATCTGGGGAAATTAAGAGAAATTATCCAATTTGAAAAAATGCTAATTTCAAACTCAAATGTTTTCATTTTGAGATGCCTGTGTGTCTTTAGATGGGATAAAGAAAAGGCTAAGACACCCTCGATTTTAAAATGGGAGGCAGATCTCAATAACAATTGGGACGATTATAGGTGATTTAGAGCCTTTTCATTGACAAAAAAGCCAAAACAATTAAGTCAGTTTACTTAAGAGAAAGTTACTTTAAGATCCACCAAAGATGGTATACAGTTCCGAGTTTTCTCGAAAAGGTTACAACTAATATGACTGATAGTTCTGTTGGAGGGGTTGTTTGACTAAAGGCACCCAATACCACATATGGTGGACCTGCAAATATGTAAAAAGAAATTGGGAGACCTGTTTCGATAAAATCTCTCTGATTATTAATAAAAGTCTTATATTATCTCCCCCAAAATCACTCTGTTTCATATATTTCCCTCTTTTGTATCTAAGTTATAAATTAAAATTATAATTAATGTTCTTATGGTAGCCAAGTGGCTACTTGTAAAAAACTGGAAAAGTTCTAACATCCCCTCATGGTCATCATTAGAAATAATTGTGGACCGGAATAGGCTCTAAGAAATAGATTCTGTCTATCAGTGGTGTCGTCAGTTGTAGTAATACTGATTATTGGTCACTGTGGGATACTTTCAAAGATAATTAGATATATATTGTATGTGTTACCAATATAACATGATACGGTTGGATCACATCAGGGTCTGAAATGTAAGAGGGGACAAAGAGCGATTGTTGGAACTAGGAAGCAGGTTTCCCCCTCCCTTTTTCTTTTTTTTTTCTTTTTTCGTCTGACGTCAATCATTGCGTTAATATTCAATTCCATATAAATGAACGTATAAGCAATAGAACTACTATCAGCAAGATTACTATTTATCACAATACAGACCGCTTTATAGGCTTTAATATGTTATGTACATTTTTATGTTGACTATCAAAGTAACAAATGGTTCTAAACTTTAGTGATAAGACCAACTAATCAAGATAAAGGGAAAAAAAGGGGAAAAAGGATGAAAGATAAAAGTGAAAGGAAAAACTGCTTAAATTGTAAAGATATTCTATTATGTGATAAATACTTGTTGGATATTAGATTTGTAGATACAACACATTTTATTACGTATGGAAATGCAATGCTTGTTTGTATTGTTATATTTTTGTGTAAAAAAAACAATAAAAACAATAAAAAATAAAAATACCCCCCCCCCCCAAAAAAAGAAAAAGAAAAAAAAGAAATAGATCTCCATTGACCCTTTTCCTTTTGCCCTGTGTTATTCCTTTATTCGGTATGTGCACACATTAAAACACTGTTTACACAGCATGAAAGGATGAATGATGCCGATGCTTTTAGAGAGCAAACTAATGCCGGATGTTGGCATCTGATGTCAGAACCGGAAGTCCGGATTTGCCCTAATGCGTTTCTCTGCCCACCAACTCTCATAGGGAGAATCAATGTCATTCAACTTTCCCTGCAGTGTAATGTAAACAGTATTTCAATGCACATAACTAATAAAAGAATATTACAGGGCAAAAGGAAAAGGGTCAATGGAGATCAATTTCTCCCTGGGTGGAAAAAGTTAATGGGAACAACTAAGATTAAATATCTCCTCAGGGATCTGTGTGCACTGCATGTTTATTTGTGTGCGCTTATCTCAGAGTATGTGTGCGTGCGCACACGCGCACAGGTTAGAGGGAACAGTGCAGGCAACTCAATTGCAGGTATTTGCAAAATAAAATACATACATTTTGCTCTATGTAGCAGTTTTATTTCTGTTTTATATTTCAGCACATTTAAAATAGCTTACTACAAATTTCCAAGGATGTGAACCCCTCTTCTCTAAAATCAGTAGAAATTCATCTATATCACAAAATATATATATTACAGCTAATGAGGAGTTGTAGAAAGTACTGGCCTCAGAAATTGTAAAAAATGAGTGAAAATGATATCTTAATTCTTGATGGAAAGATTTAATTTTCCAGCTCTAATTACATGAAACAAAAACTCCAATTAAAACTTCATTGCACCATCTGCATGGTTATTTAAAGGACATGCTATTTTCTGAAGGAGAGGATTGAAAAAAATTGAAATAATTAAGTGTAATTTTCATTCTGTGAGGCTATGTTCATTTTATTACATAAATTAGAGTATAACTGTTTATGGAGCAGTACTTTATACAAAGGTTTCAATGCTTTTAGTGTCAACTTGAATTGAATCTGTAATGGCACATATGCTGCCATTACGTGAAAGTAAAATATTACAGCAGTCACATGTCTTTTTACATTTCAATACATATAATCATTTAACTGATTCAGGAATGTTCTGCTGTTCTGTTGACCATTCAAGGGACACATAGACTTGAATGCATTCACACAACACTTTTTTTTTACTTATTTGTATATTGTACGTTGTCCTTAAAGGGCCATTTACCTCACTGTAGGTGCTCTTAATGGTGTAAAAGAGCACAAGATTATATGTTAAAATTATCTTCTTTTTTTTCTTTTTTTTTAACACTGATAACACCAAAAAAAGTATTAGGCCTGTTTAAAAACCCACTGTGTCCTGCCTACTGACTATTCCATGATTAATGATAATATGCTGAACCGTGGGGTGAATCCCCAGTGAAGACAACGATTTTGGCTGCAGGAGTTTCAATGTTTTTATTGACTCAAGCTTGCAAATTCCGAGCTTAAGGCTGAACTCATAACCCCTGCCCTCATTCGCAAGCTTTTTGTGGGAGTGATTATATGCTGATCAGAAAAATTGAATAAGCCCGTAATTTGTGACCTCTTGACAGTCCTAGGAACCAAAAGGAAACCTAAAACGCTAATCACAGCACACATACACCCACCCCCCCATACCCCCTACCACCCCCATACCTTTACCCATATTGTAATATACACATTCTTGTTTTACCTCAAATACTTATACTCATACATTTTATATTCAGTTATCCTAATATTATTTTTAATATCTGTAGATGGGGAGAGGAGGGAAGAAGAAGAGTAGTAGATGGCAGACAGACAGCAGAATGACATATTTTGATATAAGCCATGATAAACAAAGCTCATTTAACAGAGCAGTCTTCCTGCACCAGTCTTCCTCAACTCCATTCCTCAGGGGCTACTAACACATTAGCTCACCTGTGAACATTCAAAGTATACCTAAAATGTTGGTGGCCCCTGAGGGATGGAGTTGAGGAACACAGGTGCAATACAATCACTAAATTCAATATTTTCTGAAGTGAACCTGATATCAAGTATATAGAAACACACATCAACCAATTGTTCATATAATAATATTAACTTAAACACTATTTGTCACACTTTTCAGTACCCATGAGGACTAGGCCTACCACTGAGACCCAGGCGGTGGTGTCACCTCCACTTGAGGTGGATCCTGATTATGGGGATGTCACTGATGATCTCTGGAAAGAGGTGGAAGTGGAACCACTACTGGAGGAAATACCACTTCCTCTAACTCCAGCTGATACGCAGCCACAACAGGAGGTCATACCACTACCTCCAACACCCACTCAGCGTGGTAGAGGGAGAAGGCATGGTGGCATGGAGGGTGGGCGCCCTGTGCTCAGAAATCAGAGGAAATAGGGTCTGCATTAAAATATTTAACCTTGTCATCAATACTCATCACTGAATATATATTAGTCAAAATTGTTGAGATACTCTGGCCTGGCTGTAGAGTAGAGGTTCATGACCTATGTGGTGGACATTATTTAAAACTATGTGGCTACCAACCATCACACAGACCATGATCCTCTTCTCTTTGGACAGGTATGGTTATTTTTAACATTTCACCAATTGATGTTCAGTGTGGAATACCATTGAGAAGAGATGGTGTTGTCACTATTATATCATATATGATAACATACATTTAAGCTCTCATGCATTTACGCATGATATTCATATGATTTCAATATATGCATGCTTATAAACTCACAGTGCATAATAGACTATTAGAAGTGTTATATACTGCTTAAAGTGGATATAAAAAATCTACACACCCCTGTTAAAATGTCAGGTTTCTGTGCTGTAAAAAAATTAGACAAAGATAAATAATTTCAGAACTTTTTCCACCTTTGTGACCTATAAACTGTACAACTCAATTAAAAAACAAACTGAAATCTTTTAGGTAGAGGGAAGGAAAAATATAAAAATAAAATAATATGGTTGCATAAGTATGCACACCCTTAAACTAATACTTTGTTGAAGCACCTTTTGATTTTATTACAGCACTCAGTCAGTTTTGGGTATGAGTCTATCAGCATGGCACATTTTGACTTGGCAAGATTTGCCCACTCTTCTTTGCAAAAACACTCCAAATCTCAGATTGTGAGGACATCTCCTGTGCACAGCCCTCTTCAGATCACTCCACAGATTTTCAATCGGATTCAGGTCTGGGCTCTGGCTTGGCCATTCCAAAACTTTAATCTTTTTCTGGTGAAGCCATTCCTTTGTTGATTTGGATGTATGCTTTGGGTCGTTGTCATGCTGAAAGATGAAGTTCCTCTTCATGTTCAGCTTTCTAGCAGAAGCCTGAAAGTTTTGTGCCAATATTGACTGGTATTTGGAACTGTTCATAATTCCCTCTATCTTAACTAAGGCCCCAGTTCCAGCTGAAGAAAAGCAGCCCCAAAGCATGATGCTGCCACCACCATGCTTCACTGTCGGTATGGTGTTCTTTTGGTGATGTGTAGTTGTTTTTGCACCAAACATATCTTTTGGAATTATGGCCAAAAAGTTAAACCTTGGTTTCACCAGACCATAACACCTTTTCCCACATGCTTTTGGGAGACTTCAGATGTGTTTTTGCAAAATGTAGCCTGGCTTGGATGTTTTTCTTTGTAAGAAAAGGCTTTCGTCTTGCCACTCTACCCCATAGCCCAGACATATGAAGAATATGGGAGATTGTTGTCGCATGTACCACATAGCCAGTACTTGCCAGATATTCCTGCAGCTCTTTTAATGTTGCTGTAGGCCTCTTGGTAGCGTCCCAGACCAGTTTTCTTCTCGTCTTTTCATCAATTTTGGAGGGAGCTCCAGTTCTTGGTAATGTCACTGTTGTGCCATATTTTCTCCACTTGATGATGACTGTCTTCACTGTGTTCCATGGTATATCTAATGCCTTGGAAATTATTTTGTACCCTTCTCCTGACTGATACTTTTTAACAATGAGATCCCTCTGATGCTTTGGAAGCTCTCTGTGGACCATGGCTTTTGCTGTGGGATGCGACTAAGAACATTTCAGGAAAGACCAACTAGAGCAGCTGAACTTTATTTGGGGTTAATCAGAGGCACTTAAATGATGGCAGGTGTATGCTGACTCCTATTTAACATGATTTGGAATGTAATTGCTTAATTATGAACACAGCTAGATCCCCAGTTATGAGAGGGTGTGCAGACTTATGCAACCACATTTTTTTCTTTTTTCTTTTTCTTCCATCCAGCTAAAAGATTTCAGTTTGTTTTTCAATTGAGTTGTACAGTTTATAGGTCACATTAAAGGTGGAAAAAGTTCTGAAATGATTTATCTTTGTCTCATTTTTTACAGCACAGAAACCTGACATTTTAACAGGGGTGTGTAGACTTTTTATATCCACTGTATAATCTCAGTATGAGAAATACTTGTAATAGGTGTGGGATAGTGATTCTTTTAAATACATCCTATTTCTTAATTGCTGTATTTTGTTGTGTGTTATATGCATATATATTTTTACTGTTGTGATACAATAAAAGTTAATTTTTATTTATGGTTGGTCTGTCTCTATTTACAACTTGAATATATTGAGTTGTTGAGATATGGGACAAAGTTAGGTCACATATAAAGGTGTTCTTTCCTTTCCTCCTTTTTTTGAATAAAATGTGGTCTGTGTAGCAAATAAAGTATGATACTGCTATACTGTTATCACTGTTTATGTGTGTGTGTACTTGTTTCTAATTTGGAACATCAACATTTCTAAATGATATGTGTTTTGAACATAGATCATTATTCAGGAAATCCATTCTGTATTAAGCTAGAGCTGATGTTTATAAATTGTGCATTTAATGATCATGTACATGTGTGGATTAAAGACATATGAATAAAAGCATAATATATCAATCTATCAATCATGAC
This sequence comes from Discoglossus pictus, assembly GCA_027410445.1. Classification (NCBI taxonomy): domain Eukaryota; kingdom Metazoa; phylum Chordata; class Amphibia; order Anura; family Alytidae; genus Discoglossus; species Discoglossus pictus. The sequence continues at coordinate 249,114,358 of CM050166.1, forward strand.
TGATTATGAGACATGTCTCTACACATATGTATTAATGCAAATGATTAATGAAATAACATGTTTGCATATCATATATTCGGATTGGACTAATGTGGTAAGTGGGGTTCCTCAGGATTCAGTATTAGGTCATCTCCTTTTTAACATGTGTAATAATGACTTAGAAGTAGGACTGGAATGTATTGTCTCAATTTTTACCGATGACACTAAGTTGTGCAAGGTAATTAAATCAGAAAATGATGTACTTTCCTCCAAAGCGATTTGCATAATTTAGAGGAATTGGTAACTAAATGGAAGATGAGATTTAATAAAAACAAATGTAAAGGTATGCATTTGGGAAGAGAAATTAGCCATGGAATTTATAATTTTAATGGGGCAATTCTAGGGATTTCAGTTATAAAAATGGATTTGGGGGTGCTTGTGGACAACCACAAAAGCAGCATCTGCAAAGGCAAATCAAATATTAGCATGTATTAAGAAGGGTATAGAAGCCAGGGAAGCAAATAGAATTCTGCAACTATACACATCCATAGTACACTTTCATTTGGAATATGGTGTACAATTTTGGGCACCACTTAAAAAAATAACATTTTAGAGCTTAAAAAAGTACAGAGAAGAGCCACAAAACTAATAAGGGGAATGGGAGTGCTAAGTTAGGGAGAAAGACTAACCAAATGAAACTTATTTTCTCTAGAAAAAGGCGCCTAAGAGGGGATATGATTATCTTATATAAATACATCCAGAGTCAATATAGGGATTTATCAAGTGTTTTGTGTCAAGAGGTTTTCAACTGACAAGAGGCCATCACTAGAAGTTAGAAAGAAAAAAGATTCCACCTTAAAGAAAGAAAAGGGTTATTCACTTACTGTGAAGAACTCTTTTCTTTCTTTAAGGTGGAATTTTCTACATAGGAGGTGGTGAAAGTGGATTCGATAGATAACTTTAAAAAGGGGTTGGATATATTTTTGAATAATAAGGACATTCAGGATTATTCTGGATAATTAGATAGAAGGTATTGATCCAGGGAAGAGTCCAATCGCCAGTAACTGGGGTCAGGAAGGAACTTATGTTTTATTCCCTTATGAGCCAATTGGAAAATGTTTCAATGTTTTTTTTCTGTTTGCCTTCACCTGGATCAATTCATAATTAGGGATTAACAATTATTCAGGTAATAAATAATCCACATATTATAATGGTCAGAAGAGATCTAAAAAGGTTGAACTTGATGGACAGAATGTCTTTATTCAACCTTAATTACTATGGCCCTCATTCAATTGCAACTTGACCAATTGAATAGGGCTCTGAATAAGCACATAACATATTTTTTTACAGTTGTTTTTAGTTAGTAAGCATCTATCCAAAAGCAAGGTTTTCACTAAGTAAAAACTTCTTTAAAAAAAATATGCTATGTGCTTATTTAGAGCCCTATTCAATTGTCCAAATCGCAATTGAATGAGGGCCTCTGTATCTATCTAGGTATGTAACAATGTTAATCATGTTTGATGTTGTTATGAACAGATTATTACTTACTGTATGTTATATTAAATATGATGTTAATTGCATTATAATTTAAAAAACAAACTCATATTGTTGCACACTAGATAAAAGATTTACATTAAGTGTGTAATTATGATGGGATATCAATTCCTACTTACTGCCATTAACATAATAATGTGAAGTGTTGAGGCTGTGACATTGCCAACTGCAGTGTTGTTAAGATTGAAAATTGTTAAAATGATTAATAAAGAGAATTTACTTTAACTGTTTGAGTTAATAAACCCAATAATGAAAATAATTTATTAAATTAAAAATATACTGAAGTGTTGATACCAACGTCATATGTTATCAACATGAAATCTGAACACCCAAACACCATATTAAAAATCAAACACTTAATCTATGTACATACAATGCAAACAACACTGCACCAAAGTGAGGCAGTGACCCATTAGCACAGGTATGCCCAGTATTATGTTGGAGGTAGGTAAGGCACAGAGCTTTTGTAATACAGGGAAATAGGGATATAGGAACAGAACACTGGCAGAGGGGATGACGTTAAGATATATGAACAGTTGAGGGTTATTTACATCTAGCAACTTGCCTGTCAAAAATAACGGCAATACAATTTAAATCCTTGCAATGTGAGGTTCTCCCCCCTGTAACTTGCGGGCCTCGCGATGAGCGCCTTCAGCGCTCATTGCATGCCTTTTCCCCCCCTTTAATTTATGGGCCACTCATTGCAGGCCTCGGCCAACCCACAACTTTCAAACCTTGCGATGAACTTCGACACTCATTGCAAGCCTCTCCCCCTCCCATGTCTATTAGGACCCTTTCCGTCCCCTGGGCTTTTTTTCCCTTATCTCCCTCCACTGTGTCTCATCCGCCCCACACTCCCTCCCATGTGTCTCTTTCCACCCCAATCACTCCCCTGTGACTCTTTCCACCCTCCCCTCCCTCCCCTGTGTCTTTCTCTCCCCTCTTTCTCCTCTGTGCTCCTGTTGCATTTACGGGTATAAAACCATTTGGGGTCTTGGAAAATGTTCATTTTCCCCAAAGCCGAAATGTGTTTCCGATTTACGGACTTGAAAAAGTCATTTTTTTCCTCGCCAATTAAATATAAAATTAGCTTGCAACCTCACTTGCAGGCTCCCTGCCTCTCCCTCTGTGCTGTGTGTGAGGTTGTATGTTTATTTTTTAATAAATTGTCATTGTATGTGGGTCTTCCGACGGCTTTCGAGCTACAGGCTTGAAAAAAAAGGCGGCCGTTAAATCCGTAATATTTTTTAAGCCTGTAACTCGTAAGCCATTTGGAACCTCTCCCCTCCTTTAGCCAGTCACACACGGGCACTCATCATGAAGCCCGAAATGAGCTCTCATTGCAGTCCCCATCAAACCCGTAACTTTCAGGCCTCGCGATGAACGCCTTTGTTGCTCATTGCGCATTTGCAAGCCTGTAACTTTTAACATTGAGTGACCACAACTCGCAATTACCACAACTATTAAATGTGATGTATCATCCAACATGAGGCAATAGCAAGTAGTGTATAATATTAGTACAGATATCGACATATAACTGAAGATTAACAAGCATAGTGGCAGAAAGATGGACATATCAAGATATCAGAACACAATCAATAACATTCCCTAAATAAAAAAGCACATTGATACTAAAGTGGTAGATATACAAAAGGGGAATGTTCAATAATCAAATTATATAACCTTAGAAACTTTGTTCTATGGAAATAATAATCCACTCTGAGAGCAGCCCCTTTATACCTCAATTGTGTCACATATCTGCGGAAAAAAAACTGTACTATATCAGTCTGGCTTCACTCAATAGAGTGAATCAGTCATGAAATACCAAGCAAGTGTATGGGTATTCTTTTCTCTGACTGAACATCTCTATTTCAGTTGTGGAATATGCATAACAGACACATAGCATAACCTCAATAACAGTTATGTTAGAAGCCTACAATTACTGTTTCTCATATGCACAGGGAGGGTCACATCAGTAGTGGAAATGAGATCTTGAAAAAAGTATGATGCAGGATTCAGAATAGGCCAAGTAGAGGAGAGTAGAAAGTGTAAAAGTAAGCAGGTACAGATAACTCTATGCAGAGTGTGTGATTACACAGATGTGCTGTCAGTATGCAAGGAACATCCACTGCAGTGAATGATTGTGTTATTGTGCTGCTTCAGTTTAACATATAGAATAACTTTGGAAAAAGAAAAAAGAGAGGTAGGCCTTTGGTAATGGAGTTGTTATGTTTTATTTATCAGCATACATGCATATGTTAATACCAAAATACTTACATTTCATGTTGATGTAGCTGTGATTACATCAAAATACTGTGAGGAATGATAAACCTCCGGAGTGTCTGTCACTCAATATTCATACCATTTATATACAAAAATGAGAAAACAATCAACTTTATTAAGACAAAGGGTAACAGTGTTTTAAAATATATAAAAAAATCCATGATTGGAAAATTAATAAAAATAGGCTGATGTAGAGAAACTCCAGTGACCTGCTTGTTGATATCCCTTAAATAAGGACAGCAATTCCCACAATGGGGATGCACTGGGGTATATCACCCAAAAAACAGTGACATAAATTATTACAGACTCGATTTTGTCTTGTTGTGAATAGGTATAACCCCCTATATCCCGTATACACTGTCACTCTGTACAACCTAGACAGGAGTGCTTGGATAAATAACACCCCCCTAGGTAAAACCCATAAACATAGCCAGCACTATTAGAGAAAATTATCTATATGTCTTAGTCTGGAAACAGTTACTTATTAACCTGGAACACTACTTTTACAGCTCACTCACTTGTACACCCAGCCTTCTCCCTGATAATGTGCTGGAGATGGCTTAGTAGTAACAACAAAGGTAAAATGCCCTCTAACTAATAAATTCCCAGACAGGGAGATGGTACAGTAGAATCAATATAAAGGTGAGAATTTGGGATAGGACAGGTAAGAGTAGGGGGTCCCTACAGCGCATATAGCGCAAGCCTGGTTGGGTGAAGCAGGGCAGCAAACATGCAGCCTCGCAAGAGAGTGTGCATGGCGTTCTGACGTAGCCTGACGCTTTTCTACATCAACAAGGATGTCTTTCTCAAAGGATAAGTGAGTAAACCGTTGTTGCAAGCTTTTTATCGAGAACCGTTACCTTGGCAACGTATTTCTCTCCAAAATAACATTTTGAGTGTGCAATTCAAAATCTAATAAACTGCTGTGCAGCTAATGACCGAATATAAAGCAACCTTAAATAGTATATTGTTATTATATTATAATAAGAGTAGTGTAACTAAAGCACTGTATAAATGTCTGTTGTCACAGGCAATGCATAAATCATGGAATAGAAAGTTTAAGGAGCGCAATAGGGTAGCCAATATATGATGATTCTCTACATTATCCTATTTTTATTAATTTTCCAATCCTGGATTTTTGTATATATTTTAAAACGCTGTTGTTACCATTTGTCTTAATAAAGTTAATTATTTTCTCACTTTTGTATATAAATGTAGCTGTGATTATGTTGATCTACATTTTGATCTTTGTCTGTGTTGCTAACCAATTAGTTTACCCATCAGCACTTAAGTACCTGCAATATGAGTATGTATTTAAAGTCCTCCACTAGAACAATTTCCAGTTCAGCATTGGAATTGAATGTAATTCTTTATTGTATATTTGTGTCCTATACCTAAGTTATCTCATTGTGGAACAATGCTCGTATGTTTATATTGACACATTGCTATTAATTGCATTGAGCTCTATTGGATGTGGATTTGGTCCGCAAATGCGGACCCTCGAGAAGCGAGGGCCCGCATTTGCGGAAGGTGGAGGCTCCAACGTGCGAAAGGTGGAGGCTCAAATGTCGGCTGCAGTGAGCCGAAGGCCGAAGGCTCATTGCAGGCCGCAAATGCAGAACCTTGCGAAGCATTTGCTGAGGTAGAGGCTCCCACGTCGGCTGCAATGAGCCAATGCGGACCCGCTCTACGGCGCCTCACACGCGGTTACAAACACCCACACAAGCGGCACTTTACCTAAGCGAGAGAAAAAATGGCCGCCGGAAAAAACGAAATCGAGGCTACAGGACCCTAAAGACGCAAAACACCACCAAGCACATACAGCTTTTCAAAAAAGCCATACGAGGTACAAGATACACTCTTACCAAGGACACTACATCATCCACAGCCGCGTACCACACACTTTCACCGCCATTTTACAACACTAACTTACACTACGGGGAAGTACACAGCTACCAGAACGGCTTTCCCTCATGCACGCAGCCTATTTACACTACACACTGCACACATTGCTGACACTTACACCTCAGCTCCACAACAGTGCAAACCTACATTGTATGCTGCAGGAACATCAAAACAGATTGTCAGCTCTTCAACACAATGCTTCCTGCATATATTACTTCCAAATAGGTAAAGTATATTCATTTATTAATTTATTATTATTTAATTAGCATACAAAAAAAAACATACATAAAAAAAATACACTCTTACAATAAACACAAAAGCCATTTACCGTGCCACTCACAATGAGCGCCAACGCTGCTCATAGCACACAAAGCCTTGCAATAAGCGCAAAAAGATCACCGCCAACCAAACAATAACAGCAAAAGCGCCTATCAGAAAAAATATATATAACAACCAACAGCCTCGCAATGAGCGCCGAAGGTGCTCAGCGCGAGGCTCGCAATGAGCACCGAAGGATCTCGGACCACCAACAAAATTAATGTCTGGACCAAACAGCATTACCTGTCTTACAATTTAATTCCCGTAATTTTTGACGGACAAGTCGCTAGTTACATATAACAAATAGACAGGTTCATTCATATTCACTTCTTTATTTTTTATTTATATTCTATGCATTCATATTTCATTTTTATTGTATTTATTATTTGGCTTATTCATATAAGCATAGGAGTATATATATCTATATATATATATATATATATATATATATATATATATATATATATATATATATATATTAGCAGGAATACTAAATATATATATATACATACAATTTTAACACATGAGTTTTTTTTTTTTTGTCTCATAGACAAAGGAGACGCGTTGTGATGTCAGCACGGCGCTGACGCCCATCAGGAGGCATTAAAATAATTTTTTTCTTTGGGCCTAGTTTCCATTTATACTTCAAATAGCACACTATCCATGTCTATTTGCTGTCCAGTCCCTAAAGTAATATTACTTGCAACAAGGCCCAGGGAATCCACCACTCCTGTGGATGGAAGCTAATCCCAGTTGACTTACATTTGCAATTTACAAATAGCTCTATTTACTAGTTAATAATATATTTCTAAACACAGTTTTATTAACCACTGAATTTATACCTAGACATGGGCTCATCTCTATTTAGATATTTACATTTCATTTCTATTTCATGTTAGACTGGAACAAGATTTAGCACTGCATTTATTACACAGACATGTGTTCATCTAGATTTAAATGCATTTAAATTTTTCTTTTATTTATTGTAGATTTATAGACAATTCAGTGTACATTTTTGCATTTCTATTAAACCAAATGTGGTCATTTATTTATTTATTCCTATATCTCAAATTGACTTCTAAATAACTAACTAATACTACTCCACATCAGGAAGACTTATAAAATGAAATACAATCATTTAGTATTATTGATCAATTTTTATTATACATGGATATTTAGCCTTGCATCAAATTAATGTTATTATTATTGTTGTTATTATCATTATTATTTCTGTCACCAAGATTGCCAGACAGGGCCACTTTCATGTTTAAACCTTTGGGGCCCTATTAAATTCCAGCCTCGTAAATAAGAGGCTTCTACTTAAGCCCTACGTACTGCAAAATTTCTCTAAGTTCCAATGCTACTACAATCGCCCTGCACCAAACAGCAGGACCATACGTATCAACACTGCAAAAATGTACATGAGGAGTGACAGCCTGCGAGATGATATCGCAGGCTCCCGCACCTCAACAAGTAGTGCAGGGGTCCTAAATGGGACCTCCGCGGCAGCCCTTCACATAAGCCCTGCCATGGGGGGTACTCCAACTATCCCCCCAGGCACCTAAAATTAACCTACCTCTATGCGGGGGTCCCCATCGGGCCCCCCAAAGCCCCCACACATTATCCCCTTGCAGCGGGTTGTCCCCGATCTGCACCGATCAGGCCCCCGCTGCATTTAATACTTTTAAATTCTCGACGCGGCTCCTTAAAGGGCCCGCGGCACTCTATTACTAATCCCTGTCGTGGCACCTAAAATTAACGCCCCTCTATGCTGGGGGTCCGCATCGGGACCCCCCAAGTGTCCCCACATTAACCCCTTGCAGCAGGGGTCTCCGCTGCATTTAAAAAATGTAAATTCCCCGCCGCGGCTCCTTAAAGGGCCCGCGGCACACTATTACTAATCCTGGCCGCAGCACCTACAATTAACCCCCATTTATGCTGGGGATCCCCATCAGGACCCCCGAAGTGTCCCCACATTTAGCCCATGCTGCAGGGGTCCATAGGGACCCCCGCAGCACCCCCTCATTAACCCCGCTGCATTTCATTTTTTAACTTTACCGCCTTGCAGGTCCTTAAAGGACCGTAAAGGTCCTGAAACGACCCGCACAAAAAAATATTAACCCCAGGCCACTATAATTAACCCTATAACTCATGGGGGTCAATACAGACCCCCATAAGCACTTAATTAAACCTGTCACTCATGGGGGTCAATACAGACCCCATAAGGCCTTAATTAACCCTGTCACTCATGGGGGTCAATACAGACCCCCATAAGCACTTAATTAACCCTGTCACTCATGGGGGTCAATACAGACCCCCATAAGGCCTTAATTAACCCTATAACTCATGGGGGTCAATACAGACCCCCATAAGCCAATAATTAACCCTATAATACATGGGGGTCAGTACAGACCCCCATAAGGCCTTAATTAACCCTGTCACCCATGGGGGTCAATAAAGACCCCCATAAGGCCTTAATTAACCCTGTCACTCATGGGGGTCAATACAGACCCCCATAAGGCCATAATTAACCCTGTCACTCATGGAGGTCAATACAGACCCCCATAAGCACTTAATTAAACCTGTCACTCATGGGGGTCAATACAGACCCCCATAAGCACTTAATTAACCCTGTCACTCATGGGGGTCAATACAGACCCCCATAAGGCCTTAATTAACCCTATAACTCATGGGGGTCAATACAGACCCCCATAAGCCAATAATTAACCCTATAATACATGGGGGTCAATACAGACCCCCATAAGGCCTTAATTAACCCTGTCACCCATGGGGGTCAATAAAGACCCCCATAAGGCCTTAATTAACCCTGTCACTCATGGGGGTCAATACAGACCCCCATAAGGCCATAATTAACCCTGTCACTCATGGAGGTCAATACAGACCCCCATAAGGTCTTAATTAACCCTGTCACTCATGGGGGTCAATACAGACCCCCATAAGGCCTTAATTAACCCTGTCACTCATGGGGGTCAATACAGACCCCCATAAGCACTTAATTAACCCTGTCATAAGCCAATAATTAACCCTATAATTCATGGGGGTCAATACAGACCCCCATAAGCCAATAATTATCCCTATAATTCATGGGGGTCAAAACAGACCACCATAAGGCCTTAATTAACCCTGTCACTCATGGGAGTCAATACAGACCCCCATAAGGCCTTAAGTAACCCTGTCACTCATGGGGGTCAATACAGACCCCCATAAGCCTCTATTAAACCCCATCAGTCCCATAAGGGTTTGTTATGACACCTATGGGTTCTGTTAAAACCCTAACATTAACCACATGTATGTATGTATTGTATTGTGTATGTCTGTCTTTCCTTTTCAGGTGTGTAATTTTTTTTTCTGTAGTGGGGGGGTGGGGTTCTAATGTATTTTTTTTTCTGTACTGTATTTTTTTTTTGTACTGTAGTTTTTTTTTCTGTACTGTAGTTTTTTTTTTTTCTGTAAGATAGTTTTTTTTATTTTTTGTAATTATTGTGGTGGGGAGGTTTATTAGGGGGTAGGTAGTGTAGGTAGGTAGTGTAAGTGTTAATAGATTAGTGTAGAGGGGGGTTAGTTTTAGTTTAGATTAAATGGTTTATTGGGGGTTATAGTGTAGTGTTTGTAGTTAGTGTCATGATGGTCCTTGTGGACCGTCATGGCACTTATGTCATTAATGTTAGGGTTTTAACAGCCCCATATGTGTCATAATATACCCTTATGGGACTGATGGGGTTAAATAGAGGCTAATGGTGGTCTGTATTGACCCCCATGAGTGACAGGGTTAATTAAGGCATTATGGGGGTCTGTATTGACCCCCATGAGTGACAGGGTTAATTAAGGCCTTATGGGGGTCTGTTTTGACCGCCCTGAATTATAGGGTTAATTAAGTTTTTTGGGGGGTCTGTATTGACCCCCATGAGTGACAGGGTTAATTAAGGCCTTATGGGGGTCTGTATTGACCCCCATAAATTAAAGGGTTAATTATTGCCTTATGGGGGTCTGTATTGACCCCCATGAATTATAGGCTTAGTTATTAGCTTATGGGGGTCTGTATTGACCCCCATGAGTTATAGGGTTAATTAAGACCTTATAGGGGTCTGTATTGACCCCCATGAGTGACAGGGTTATTAAGTGCTTACGGGTTCTGTATTGACCCCCATGAATTATAGGCTTAATTAAGGCCCTATGGAGGTCTGTATTGACCTCCATGAATTATAGGGTTAATTACAGTTGCCTGGGGTTAATATTTTTTAGTGTGAGTCCTTTCAGGACCTTTACGGTCCTTTAAGGACCCGCGAGACGGGAAATAAAAAAAATGAAATGCAGCAGGGTCACAATCGGTGCCGATCGTGGACCCCCGCTGCACAGGGTTAATGTGGGGGGCTGCGGGGGTCCCTATGGACCCCTGCTGCAAGGGGTTTATGTCTGGACACTTTGGGGGTCCCGATGGGGACCCCCAGAATAGAGGGGGGTTAATATTAGGTGCAGCGGCTGGGATTAGTAATAGTGTGTAGCGGGCCCTTTTATGGTGCCGCGGCAGGGAATTTAAAACGTTTAAATGCAGGGGGCCTGATATATGCAGATCGGGGACCCCCTGCTGCAAGGGGTTTATGTGGGGACACTTCGGGTGTCCCGATGGGGACCCCCAGCATAGAGGGTGGTTAATTTGTTTTGCCGCGGCCAGAATTGGCTAATAGTGTGCCTCAGGCCCTTTAAGGAGCCGCGGCGGGGAATTTAAAACTTTTGAATGCAGCGTCGGCCTGATCTGTGCCGTTCGGGGACCCCCGCTGCAAAGGGGTTAATGTGTGGGTGCAGCAGGGGGGAGCCTTACACTGCTGTCTCGGACTGCTCCGAGGCAGCACATAGAGGTTTTAGGATCCCTTGCGGGCACTTTTTCTGCCCGTAGGGATTCTTCCAAAATGCGAGAATCACTCGTAGATTTAAGGCTGCGTGGGAGTACGTAGCTCTCTTGGAGCCTATTCTCGGCCATTTTTCGTAGTCATATCGCAAAGCAGGCTGCGAGAGATTCGGTACTCGCAAACAGCAAAAAACTGCCTTTTGCAAGCACCGAGAGAACTACGAGGGAGATATTAATGAGGCCCTTGGTCTTTATTGCTATTATATTTTATTTTAAATTGCTATGTTATATTGTTAAATATACATCTACTGCCGCTGTAAAATGAACGAGTGTTAAAATATACTGTATATGTAATGGAATATTTGCTTTCTTTCTTTTAGGGGATAAGATACTGAAGAAGCTGCTAAGAGCAGAGAAATGCATTTATCATATTGTGTCAATAAACACATCCATTTATAACAATATATTATTGAGGTTAGAGGAAAAAAGATGTCACCTTAAAGAAAGAAAAGGGATCTTCACATTTAGGGTGGTTAAACTGTGGAATTCTCTACCAAAGGAGGTGGTGACAGCGAATTCGATAGATAACTTTAAAAATGGGTTATATATATTTTTGAATAAAGAGGGCATTCAAGGTCATCCTAGATATCTAGCGAAGGAATATTGATCCAGGGAGAAATTTGATAGCCAGTCTCTGGGGTCAGGGAGGAATTTCACTATTTTTCCCCCCTTATAAGATAATTGGCAAGGTTTCAATGTTTTTTTGCCTTTTCTGGATCAATTAACAATTAACAATTATTATCAAATAATCCACATATTAAAAGGATAAGAATAGATCTTAAAAGGTTGAACTTGATGGACTAACCGTCTTTATTCAACCTCAAACATTATGGGCCTCATTCTATTATCGGCCGTAGGAGATGCGGGGCTGCAAGGACCGGCCGCAGGCTATTTGCCTATTATATTCCCTTCCGGCCGGGGGCTCCGGCAGGCTTGCGGCCTGTGCCTTGTTATCCCTGGCGGCCGCACACGCCGCAGGAAAGTCTTTGATCTTAAACGTCCGCAAGAGTTTCGGCTGCAAGAAAACCCCGGTTGCTATTCAATTGCTACGGGAACCCAAGGCTAAAACAGAGCCGCAGCTTACTTGCGCCAAAAAGGTCCCTCAGGCACACAATTAAGCACATAATAAAGCCATAATAAATCCATCCTGCACTCTGATGAGACGATAAAGTGATTGGAGGTGTTAGCATTCATAGCACAACATTCCCCTACACTCAAATCTGAAAATCATTTTTATTTTAATTCATGTCAAATATCCGCGGACAAAGTCCCGAGGGCTTGGAGCACCTCAGACCCGCAAAGGCTGCGGGATTAGTCTCCGTCAAGTCCGTAAATGGGTAAAATAGACCTACGGGTCGTAAAGGGCTTACTTACAAGTCGTTTGCATAGAAAAGCCATCCTGTACTTTTATTAGAAGTGAAAGTGATGTTTGGTTTTAGAATTAATAGCTAAACATTCACCTACTCTCAAATCCGCAAATTAAGATATTTAACTTCATGTTCAATCTTCGTGTTTTATCTATTATGCAAGCCCGCACGGGTTTGAATAACGAGCTACGGCTTGGAGGGCAATCATCCGCCAAACCCGTACGTGCTTCACCAAGAAGCTACGGTCGTGAGTTACGACCAGAAGTCTCAAGCCCGTAATCCTGGTTTTCCTGGCGCCACCTGAAATCAATTAACCAATAGGAAGACGACAATCAAGGCCACAAATAGTTTAAAAGTGAGGGAAATTCGTAAATCTGTGACTGTGTTGTATGCTGTGCAAGTGGACACAGGTCTTGGAGTTGGAGGGTTTTGAGAGCGAGCAAGAGAAAGAGTGAGGAGAGGAGGAGAGATGGAGGGAGAGAGAGAAGGCAGTGAAGGGAGAGGCCAGGGAGAGCAGGGCCCCCAGCCACAGGCTGGCCAGCAAGCTGCTGCCAGAAAAAGGGCAGCAAACTTTAATCAGGATGAGATTGAAACTCTCATAAGAGGAGTTCAAGCCCACCACTCCATCTTAACCGGTGGGAGTGAGGTGAGGCCCAGGCAAAGGACAGATGCCTGGAGGGCAATAGCGGCTGAAGTCTCTTCGCTGGGGTATGCAAATCGGACCTGGCAGTCTGTCCAGCACCGGTACCAAGATTGCCGCATTGATGTCAAAAAGAAAATGGCGAACGAGGCCAATGCGGCACGTGGAACCGGTGGGGGGCCTCCAGAAACCTTTACATACTCCGGTTGGGAGGCCACAGTGCGAGACATGATCCGTGAGTCCGGAGTCGTGGGTCTCCTTGGCCTGGTGGACACGGGTGGGTCAGAAAACCTGCACTGTGAGTACAATGTACACCTTAACACCCTCATATGTACGCACATGTACCCCACACAGATAGATAACTGACGTTGAATTGCACTCTAAGATATCTGGTTTTGACTACAGATATATGAGGCAGCAAAAATCATGTAAATCCAGTGTAAAGAAATATACTTGTCAGAATTGTTAGCAATGAAATATATGTCCAATACCTCCTCCCACAACTGATTATGATACCGTTTTGCAAATCTATTGATGTTACTGTTATGTTTGCTGTTGGTTCAGAGTGCATATAAAGCATACATGACAACTCCATTGCAATTGTTTGTTTGTCATGAGTTCCCCTGTCACACTCTACTCCATGTTAAACTGGCCCATTCATAGCTGTTTGGCTTAACACTCCTACTGCTTAGAACCCATGTACATCTTGAAACTAGGTATAGCGGATGTATCCTGTTTTATGTGGGCATTTCAGTATGTGCTGGAAGAGTGCCGCCGCCGACTCTAGGGATGCGGCTGCGCTTGCGTTCCCATGTAGCCGTCAAAAATAGTTGGTACACCCAAAGCCACAAACCCTCTAACCCTAACCCCCTAAACCCCACTTTCTAACTCTAACCCATACCCCCTAACTGTAGCCAGAACCCGAAACCCATAACCACTTACCCGGCCTGCTGGGCTGGCGTAGCTAGAGTTGGTGGCGGTGCACTTCCAGAGATGCGCACATACAACAGGATAGGTCCGGTATAGCTGGTACATCCCCATGAGACTACATGTATGGATGTGCACACTGCAGCATATGCGGATACAGACTCTGATGGACTGCAAGTTTGTGTCGTGTACCAGCCTAATCTGGACCATGTTACATTAACATGTTAACTCACATTGCTGAGGATTGGTCACAGATTGGTCTGTCTCACACACTGGCCAACAGATTTAGATGAGCACGTGTCCTAATTAACTGCAGTTGGCACACCGCACCAGCATTACATATAGTCATATGAGCCATGGGCCCTTTCCTGTTATCTGACCGTGACTGCTGGTAGCAGCAGTGAGCAGCCTCTACATGTCACAGCATTTTCCTGGAGATTATATAATCATGCAAATTTAGTGGGTTATGGTGGTGTTAAGGTAAGGGTTTCGGATTAGGGTGAGGGCTAGTGCTTTTGGGCTTGTGTGTAAGGTGAAAATGATGTATATAACAGCGGCAGCGCCATCTATCAGCCCCTTGGTCCAACTGCTGCTGCCAGCAGTCGCTGTCACATAACAGGAAAGATCCCAGCCAGGATCCACAATACTTATGATGCAGATCAATTTTTATTTGCGTCAAACACTCACAGCCAATTACAAGTCACTATGATCTCAGAGATATGGAAACACACATCAATCAATTTTCAGAAAAACAATACTCAAATACAAATCTTGTCTCATTTCAGTACCAGCCAGGCATACTCTGCCTCCTCAGGGACCTGAAATGTTGGGCCCTGCACCATGCCAAGATGCAGGACCACCTGCAGCAAGACCACCTGCAGCAGGACCACCTGCAGCAGGACATATTGCAGAAAGTCACCTGGGCTCTCCACAAGATGCCAGCCATTGGCTCCAGCAATGGCCCCTCCAGCCAGGATGATAATGGCGCCGCCTGGCTCACAGTCAATGTGGGCTGGCCAAATGTGGGGACAGCCAATGTGGTCCCATCCCAGTTGGGCCCACAGTATGGAGCCACAAGTAATGGTGCCCTGGAGCATGGTCCGCCGGCAGGACATGTGGCTCCCACAGCAACCGCAGGCTACTCTGGCCCCGCTGGCCACTCCGGCCCCACAGGCCCTGCTGGCCACTCCGGCCCCACAGGCCCCGCTGGCCACTCCGGCCCCACAGGCCCTGCAGGCCCCGCTGGTCACTCCGGCCCCGCAGGCCCCGCAGGCCCCGCTGCCCACTCCGGCCCCACAGGCCCCGCTGGCCACTCTGGCCCCACAGGCCCCGCTGGCCACTCCGGCCCCACAGGCCCCGCTGCCCACTCCGGCCCCACAGGCCCGGCAGGCCCCGCTGCCCACTCCGGCCACACAGGCCCCGCTGCCCACTCCGGCCCCACTGATACCCGGTGGCCTCACAGGCCCCGCTGGTCACTCTGGCCCCACAGGCCCTGCAGGCCCCGCAGGCCACTCCGGACCGGCAGGCCCCGTAGGCCACTCCGGACTGGCAGGCCACTTCGGCCCGGCAGGACACTCCACTCAGCCATGCCTCCACCCAGAGGACACAATGGTCTGGGTCCGCGCCAGGTAGTCCGGCGATGTCAGCGGCCCAGTGCCACGATTTCCTCGCTCATCTCCAGCATGAGCGGGAGCAAAATCAAGAGTTCATGCTGAAGATGAGACGGCATAATGACCGGTTGTTTCAAGAGTTAAGGCGGCATCACCAGGTCATGGAGATGGGACAGCAAAATGAGCAGGCGTTGCAAGAGTTAAGGCGGCATCAACAGTTAATGGAGGAATATGCACGAAGGGCCGAAATGGCCCGAGAAGGCCATCCACAAGAACAGGTTACCTCCTCAACCTCCCAGACCTTGCCCCCAGCATCCAGGGCAGAAGAGCCGCCAACCCATCCAAGAGGTCGTGGCCGGCCTAGGACAAAGGTTGGCAAAGGCCAGGAGAGTCATGAACAACACAAGCGAAAGCGGAAATAGGTGAGAACATGATCATGTTGCATATAGAAGCAATTGATGTCCAAGATCTATTGACGTTGAGGTGTTGCAGTCAATGCGTAAATTGTTCTAATTGATGTCTTGTTCTTATCTCTCTAGGTTCAAATCGACAGACGGAATGTTTGCCTCAAATTTTCATTTTTTGGTTCTATAATTTGCAAACATAAGAATAAATAGGATACAAAATCCAAGTAACACAGGGAAATAGGGATATGAGAGCAGAATGCAGGGAAGGTAAATTCCATTGATATAGATGATCATGGGATTTACAGTGTATCACCCAAAATTAGGCATTATAATAGATCTCATTATTGTTACTACATATACATAACAGTCAATAAGGAAAGACCACAATAATCCAGAATAAGGTGATATACATATGGGGAGAGCAAAATGTATGCTTGTGTGTTAAACGGACACTCTGATGCAACATCAGAAGTATAAGTGCTCAATCAGTGAATGCTATGAGCCCATGAGGTCAGTTCTCACGCAACAATAAGCAGCCCCTACATAGATAACCTTGGTCAAAAGGATGGGGACCTGACCAGGACCATATCAGTCAGATGTTACTTATTTCAGAGAACTCACAACAAACCAGGCAATATCAAGGGTAGTTTGTTCTCTGATTGAGCATCTATACTCACTGTTGTTGCATATGCATAACTACAGATTAACGTAACCTCATTAACTGTTAAGTCCCAAGCCTGGATTTACTCTTCCCCATATGCACAGGGAGGGTCACATCAGCACTGAAGAAAAAATCTGGAAGGGTTTGTGCTGCAGGCTTCACAACAGTCCAAGTAGAGGAGAGGATAGAATGTCTAAACCAATAGGTACATATGAATCGAGGTAGACTATATGAGCATACACATGCTGTGGATATATCAGGAACATCAGCTGACAGATGTCACATCACATCTGCATTGTATAGTGAAATTGTCTCTTGACACATATCGGCTATTCAGTCAAGGTAATCAGATATCAAACTGGATCCAACAAAGCAATGAAACGGACACATGCACATACATGAGGACATTGACATGGCCATGGAATGTCATGATGTTTATCGTCATGCCTTGTTCTGACCGTGATCTGGAATACAAACACACAAATAATATATTAGTGGAAACCTTACATATGCCATATGAGCAGCCACCAACAGATGCAGGTATGTCGGCACACATGTTATGCATTGGGATCTCGTACAAGCTAACCATCTGTCAGATGATAATGATGGCCCAGACTAATTTGTCCGGATGTGGGAATATTATTAGTCTAATTAGCTTTTATTTGTATTGTGCAAACATATTCCGTGGCGCTGTACAGGGGAAAAGAACACGAAAATATACAGTATGTAATATTGCCAACGCAAGAAAATGGAGGTCCCTGTTTTGAGCGTAAAGTCTGGTGATAACCGATTTCTTCCCAAAGGCCCCCACAAGATTAGAAAATCACCACTTCCAAGCTAAAGGTAATGGACATGGGGAAGAGTAGATAAGGAATAGCAAGGTTAATAAGTAAGTGAGAGATACATAGGAAGGAAGTTGTGTCAAGTAGAAAGTTATGCATTAGTCAGAGAGGAAAGGGATCAGATGTAAAGTGCGATGCACTATTATGTAATAAGGTATCTGCCCCATGTGGACAGATAATGTAATCTGCAGATGGGACAGTCAGGAGACACATAGTTTAACCACAGCTTGAGTAAGATTAGCTGATGGGCGAATAAAAGGAGAGAGGTGGGCATGAGAGTTGAAATGAAAATGTTGGAGACAAAAAGGGGAGAAGTAAAGAAGAGTCTGAGGAAATGGCAGGGGATGTGAGGAAGAAGACAAGAGAAAACATAGTGTAAAGGGTTAATTGGGATAGTTAGCAGAAGTTGCTAATTGTTCAGGTGTCGAAGACTTGCGTGACTCAATAAATTAAGGGTAAACAGGGGTGGGTGGGATGAGGAGAGAGACAGACAGACAGACAGACAGACAGAGAGACAGAGAGAGATAGAGAGACCAGTGCAGCCTGTAATAGAAATGGAAGATCACAACTATCACACATTGATACATGTTCGGACATCCACATGTGGTTCTCTACCTTGGATAGATCAAGTGGAGGATTCAACGAAGAGATCTGTTCCCCCAGGACACGTCTGCATGGTTCGATAAACTTTTCTGACCGCTTCAGCAATACATAGGGGATGTCTTGGGGAAAAGAAAGTTAGGCCTACATTAATGGAGTTATTAGTCATTTCCTCTCATGCATACATGCACATGTTTCCCGCAAATACTCACTTAATGTAGACGACATTGATGTTGCTGATGTTCTGTTGCTGTACAGGTCGTTTCCCATGTCTGTGTGGGTAAACAATGTGTTGACACGCGACAGCAGTTCTGTAATGGCAATATAATGATATGAGTCACACAATCCATATGATTTATTGCACAATGATTCCTAGTTAGCACATCCTTGAGACAATTCCTGTTATCTGACTGAGAATGCTTTTACCAGCATTCGCTGACAAAGAACAGGAGGGATCCCCTCTTTGCATCCCATGAGGTACATTTATTATGGTTTACAATATGCTGGTATGTTTATACAGTATATCCAGATTGCTATGAATTGCATTGACCTCCATGGGATGTGGAATAGCATGATCAGACAATGGGAACATTACTGTTCTGTGAAGATGTTTTCAAATATGATTGTGAGGCCTATATCCAACGACATTGTGGAATACATCAGACCATCCATTTAGCTTAGCTTCTGGAGGTTGGCAGATATCAATATATATGATGAGTATGGGAATGTGTGCATACTTACCATTAACGGATATCAGAGCAGGCTTTATTTGATCCAGTATTAAGAATGCGTCACGAGACATATGTTACATCACAAAGCTATCCTCTGTTGTGGACGGTTGGATATTCTGTATGACGATGGGGAAGGAGAAAAGAGATGTATTAGTAACCATAATCAAGGTACATTATAGTTGGTTGTTATTAGTTTCAGACTTACATGGGAAGTACTCACGAATGACGTGGGCACGTAGTCGTGACCCCTGAACACTATCCTCACCAGGGGGAGGTACTGGATGCTCTGCCGGTTCAAGCGAAGCATCATCAATGTTCCCCAGACAGTTTGCCTGTACTGCTATATTGTGCAGACAACAGCAGGCCAGGATGATGTGACAAACCTTCACTGGTGTATACTGTAGCACCCCGCCAGTGGAATGTAAACATCTGAAGCGCATCTTCAGGAGGCCAAAGGTGCGCTCTATTACATTCCGGGTTCTGGCATGGACCGCATTGTACCTCTCCTCCCCCTCTGTGCGTGGATTGTTCACAGGGGTCAACAACCAGGCAAACACCTATATCCTGCATCACCTGAAGGAAACAAAAATGGGAGATGTAGATATGAATGTGAGGTTGTGCTGCTCGTTAAAGCATCTGTAAATATACACAATGATTAATGTGACGTTAGTTTAGGGATCTCTGGGTTGGAACTTCCTACTCCTATGACCAGGTCACATCGGGTTAGGCACAGCAACAAGCTACGATGCAATGGCTCAGTCGGCACACCTTCTTTAGGGCGCACATCAAATGAGCGCGGACAATACAGCGCTGACAGAAGCCGGTGACAGTAGCGCACTGTTGAAAATTGTGTGGCAAAATGTGCGTCGATCAAAGAGCGCAAGTTGTAGAATCTATTGCCTAATGGGCCAAAACCATCTAACCTGAGCCCTCAGACCCCATACCTAACCCAAACCACTGAGACCCCATGCCTAACACTAACACTCAGAATCCGAAGCCTTAGCCCAAAGACCCCTAACCCTAAAACCCCTAAGTCCACCCTTAAGTCCTTATCTCAACTCCTGCGCGCAGATGTCGTGCGAGCTATTGAGGGACTATATTTTGTCTGTTGGCGCATGCGTCGTTGCGCATCTTTCATGCAACAATGGAATAGCATTACAGTGGAACATGATGTATATGTTAGGGAATCCTTTATGGGTACTCACCCAGTAGCCACCCAGGTGGAGCTTGTCCAGACTCAAAATAACGATGGGTGGATGACTGACGCAGGATATGGGCATCATGAGTACTTCCCGGGAAGCCTGCAACCACATTTTGTATGCGCATGCCTGCATCACAAACAACCTGTACATTGATGGAATGATAGTGTTTGCGATTTCTGAACAGCGCTTCTTGCTCTCTAGGAGGTATCAATGCTACATGTGTACAATCTATAGCACCGAGCAAATTGGGGATACCTCCCATTCGAAAGAAATCTGCTTTCACCTTCAAGATCTCTTCCGCAGTGTGGGGAAAACTGATGTATCTGGCAGCTTTCGGAATGATAGCATGGAGGAATGTGCTCACGCACCTTGAAAGGCTTGCCTGAGACATTCCTCCTACTATGCTAGCAGTGTTCTGAAAACTACCAGATGATTGGATGTGTATGGCGGCTAACATCCGTGTCATGCCTGGGATGGCTCTATTGGTCTGTAAGGAAGGCTCCATGTCCTCCCTCAGGACCGCATAGAGCTCCTCCAGGCTGGTTAGCCTAAAACACTCATACACTTCCACATCAGTTAACCCCTCTAATGTGACTCTCTCCCTGTACACCCTGGGTGCACGAAGCCTCCTGGCAGGCTCCTGGGCCTGCTCACCCCCCTGTGGGTCGGCTGTGCAGGAGCCCCCACTTCATGTGCCACACCCTCTAGGGGACTCTCATCTGCCCCCCCCATCATCTGATCACCCACATCAAGGTCCTCCTCCCTGTCTGCAGGTGCCCTCATATTCCCCTGTCCCTGTGCCATTGGAGCTCTCTCCCCTAACTGACCCCCCACCATGACCCTAGGCATATCCGGTGATGAGCCACTTGCCTGCCTTGGTTCTGGACCACCATGGATTGCATCACCCACATTCACTCCCAGCCGCCCCTCTCTGTTACGCCTCAGCCACTCCTCAGTCGCATGCCTGACAGCCGGGTTTCTACTCTTCAACATTCAAAACAAATATCCATTCCTACGACGCTGCGCTCTACTCACATACCTATACACCGCACTCAGGTTGCTGCTATCCATGATGGTTCAGACTTGCTAATTCCTGGCTGATGATGTTGTTTTATAGCTTGCTAATTACCATAGCTGTGATTATCCTGGTGGATTTCACAAATGGAAAATCTCACTGGTGTATCTAAGCTTCATCATGTTATGAAGTTCCCTGATTATGGATTGGTTTAGCCAGTTTCATTTGTAACCCCTAATATTCTGGACCACATTTGAATTTGGGCCCATGCTACATGATCTATGTAATGTGGCGTTGAAATATAGCCAATATTTGTGTTCCAAAAAGTAGATGTGATGAGAGAGATGTAAATCAGATAATGTTCTTTTTTTAATTTTTTTTTATTAGTTTTCATATAACAAATGAGACAGTAAATATATACATAAACAATCATCACAAAAAATAAACATTCCATTCATTCACATTCAAAGGCAGGGAATTTTTAACCGTATTCTCACCAACAGAGGATAGGAGGTCGAATATACAGGAGAAATATCAAATATCAAATCTCGCATGAACAGAAGGTGTAGAGGGAAAACAACGCTCATCAACAGAGAATACATCTTTCTTTCCCTTTACACCCTACCTATTCCTTCTTTCTTTTTTTTATAAAAGAATCCCATATTAGCCATTGCTTGTCTATCCCCATTTTTTTGAGCTTGCTTGACCAGATGACCTTAAGTCAAACTCTCTATTTTTAGTAACCACCCTACTAGCTATTTCTCATATAGATGGAAGTATATTTTCTTTCCTATATTTACACATTAGCACTTTAATTACCAACAGGATATGTGATAGTAAAAAGTATTGTTTTGGAAATGTCTCCTTGAGATTAATGTGGAGTAATAGCACATCTGGATTAAAGGGGATTTCAGCTTCTGTTATCATCTCCAGCCATAGGCAACATTTTCTCCAAAAGGCCTTCACTTTGTTGCATTCCCACCAAACATGTTTAACATCCGCTCTCAGACCACACTCTTTCCAACATAATACTATATCCTTTTGGGAAAATGTATTAATTGAGTCCTGTGTACGGTACCACATGTTAATTATTTTGAAGTATGTTTCGTAATTAGCAGAGGATCTATCCGATATTTTTACCATTTTTATAGTTTTAACCCACTCTTCCACACTAATAGATAATGATAAACTTTCCTCCCATTTCACCATCCCTGGGGTTTTACTATTCTGGGTATTTAGGGAGATAATCTCCTGACATTTAGAAATTATATGACAGGTATTTGTATTGTATAGTAGGAGTTCAAAGGGTGTTAACCTATCTATATTTTCCTTTTTAAAGCCTCTCCTTTTTAGAACACTCTGCATATTCATATAATGTAACCAAAGATTTTTATCAAGTTTAAATTTGGCATGTAGTCTTGACCAACTAAGTAATGTACCTTCCTCATAAAAATCTATTATACGATAAATACCTTTTTCTATCCATTTTTCCAAGGATATTATCTTAAGCTTTGCCTTAAGTATTTCTACTGGTGCGGCCAAAGATGGATATACTGATAGTTTCATCTTGCATCTGATTTTCATCCAGAATTTAAGCAGAGATTTAATATGCTTTGGCACTAATTTATTCTTTACCAAGTCCATACTCGAAGACCAAATTATTGCATTTATAGGGGTGGGATCCAAGAATACTTTCTCCATCTCATTCCAATTTGGTTTTACTGATGGAAGATTCCATGGGATAATCTGGGCTAGAGATATAGCTGTTGAAATATCTTTTATACATGGCGAGGCAAGTCCTCCAAACTCTATTCTTTTTCTAGTAATCATACCAGCTATCCTCGCTCTTTTACCCTGAAGGATATAAGTGTCTATTAGCTGCTGAAATCTCTTTATCCAATAGAGCATGGGGATATCAGGAATAGATCTAAGAATGTATGTTTTTTTTGGAATAACGATCATTTTTATTACGGCTATTCTCGCAGTCCAGGATAAATGGATTGATCTCCACTCTTGGATAACTTTTGATATAGTTTTGTATATGTTAGACAGATTATTTTTTTAAATATTTTTAATATCGAAAGATATATGTATTCCCAAATGTCTAATTTGTTTTATATTCCAATTATATTGATATCTCTCTCTTAGCTTTGACTTAATTTATGGGGATAAACCTCTAGTGATTACATCTGTCTTAGATATATTCACTTTAAAGTAGGAGACATTACTGAAGCTGTTTAATATCGCTTCTAGATTTAATAAAGATTTTTCGGGATCCGTAAGAATGATAATCATATCGTCAGCATAAATAATTGTTTTATATTCTTTCTCCCCAATTTTAATACCACTTATGTCCTTCGTTGTTCTTATTTTCTCTAACAGAGGTTCAATATATAAAACAAATAATAGAGGAGACAGGGCACACCCCTGTCTTGTTCCATTCGTCATACTAAAAATATTTGTCTAAAAATTTGTCCCCACTACTTTTGCTCTTAAATTACTATACAAGGCTTTTATCGCCCTATTTGCAAAATCCCCTAAACCATATTTCTGGAGCACTGCCTACAGGAACTCCCAGCTGACCCTGTCAAACGCTTTTTCGGCGTCTATTGACTGGGCCAGCATGGGAGCTCCTTTCTTGATTCCCGAAGATAGAATATTCATTAGACTTCTGATATTGTCAAACCCCTGATGAGAACTAACAAAACCTACCTGATCTGGGTTTATAAGTTTATCTATTAAAGGGTTTAGCCTTTTTGCCAATATTTTAGAATATAATTTCAGGTCGAAATTCAAAAGGGATATGGGTCTATAGCTCTTCCTATCGGCCGGATCTTTATCCTCTTTTAATTTTTATAATTTTTGCTTCTGTTAGTTCCGCCGGAAGGACACCACTATCTTTTATTTCATTATACATACTAGCCAAAGGAGCCTCCACTACCTCTACAAATCTCTGATAAAAAAGCTTATCTAATCCATCAGGGCCTGGGGCCTTATTGTTTTTACTTTCTTTAATCGCTTCTTCTATCTCCTCTACCGTTATTATTTTATTCAGGGTCTCTAATTCTGTTTCTGGGATTCTTGGGAGATTCAAGTCTCTTAAGAACTCCCCAATATCCCTTATATCTTTTTTTATTTTTATATCTGAATTGCTCAAGTTATAAAGGTTAGAATAGTAATTATGGAAGATATCACTTATGTCCCGAGGATCTCTGTAAACCTTATTATCCTCCCCTCTGATCTCTTGGATGCAATTATGAATTCTTTGCTTTTTCATTTTATTTGCCAAATTTTTTCCAGTCTTATCTCCTTTTAAGTAAGTCTCCATCTGAGACCTCCAAATTAATCTGTCCAACCTATACTGTTCCACCTTCTTTATTTGTTGCTGTATATTTCCAATCTCTTCCCTTAATTTCTTATTTGGAGATTTTTTATTCAAATTATGTTTATCTTCCAGATTTATATATAAAGATCTTAAAGAGTCTCCCCACTCTTTTTTTAGCAAAATTGTTTTAGATGTTAGTAAACCTCTAGTGAATGCCTTAAACGATAGCCAAAGCGTTGTAAAAGACGCAATTGAACCATTATTTATGTCGAAATATTCTATTAAGTTTCCCTTTATTTCATTAACTCTTATTTCATCTTTCAAGATCATTGGCTCCAATCTCCAGTTTCTATTTATTTTATAGTTTCCAGTTTTTTTATTTAAAACTAGATCTATTGGGGCATGATCCGAGATTGTATTTGTATATATATTAATTTTAAATGTATCATTCAGCACCGATTGATCTCTTAGAATGTAGTCTGTTCTGGAGTATGAATTAAATCTTTTAGAGAAACATGTGTAATCTTTTACCCGAGGAGACTTAATTCTCCATATATCATAATAGCCCATTTCTATAAGAAGTTCTGTAATTTTCTTAGATGCATTGGTACTATTATTTCCTATTCCTACTTTGGCTTTACTTGACCTGTCTATCTCTGGGTCCAGGACTAGATTAAGATCCCCACATATAATCGTCTTACCTTTTTTAAATTTGTTAATCAATTTCAGGATATTGATTACATAACCTTCTTGTTTCCGATTGGGTGCATACATTTTTACAATTGTATATATCTGATTATCTATGTTTCCCACCCATATAATAAATCGCCCTCCTTCGTCTATTTTACAAAATTCTTCTTTTACTACCAAATCTTTATCACCCCCCTTGATTTACTATTATACGAGGAGGCTATACTATAGACAAATCTTTTATTCCTTAATAAGTAAGAATACTGTTTTTTTATATGTGCTTCTTGGAGGCATACTATGTTTGCTTTTAGTTTCACAAATTCCCGAAAGACAAACTTTCTTTTAAGGGGGGAATTTAATCCATTAATATTATATGAGATTAATGTAATCTCCATTTTTTAAACTTAATATAATACAAGATATTATACTGTTCTTCCTCCTATCCTGCATTCCTTCCCTAACTCCTGCCCAATCATTCATCCTTCCATTCTCATCCCAAAACATACATTTATCTGTCCAGTTCTTAAATAAAGACTTCATACTAGGGTCTCTTTGACCAAAATTTGAAAATAGCCGGCGTTAACCAATTATCGTGTTGTCTGGGTGTAACCCTTCTTTTCTTTTTTCTTTCTTTTTTTTTTTTCCTTTTTTTTTTTTCCCTTTTACTTTATCTACCATTTCTCTTTTAACTAATAATTCATACCTAGAAAAAACCTACAATAATACC
The DNA here is from genome assembly GCA_027410445.1 of Discoglossus pictus. Taxonomy (NCBI): domain Eukaryota; kingdom Metazoa; phylum Chordata; class Amphibia; order Anura; family Alytidae; genus Discoglossus; species Discoglossus pictus. Next base: position 249,140,068 of record CM050166.1, read on the forward strand.
TTCAGTTATCACAACCAAGATGGAATACACCGTAAGGAGGGGAGGGGGAACAGAGGGGGAACATGTACTTTACATTCTTTTTTACCATTACCGAAATTATATAGTGTTAAAACCATATTCATGTATACACTCAGAGTTATTACTATTCCAAAGTGCAATGTGCATTTCAAAATGTATCTAAGTCTCCATTCCTTCGATTGCATCAACCTTTATAATACATAACAAGGGAGAAGCAGAAATAACGAAAACCAAATTATACCCTTTAAATATCACTTTTCACCATAATCCTTCTTCTAGTCTCCCTCCCCTCTCCCCCCCTTCCCCTCCACTTCCCCTCCCCATTACAATTCTATAAATTACTACGTATTCAAAAATTTGCCTACGTACTAATTCTACAAATTTGTTTAAGATTTAATTTCCCAAAATGCCACCTTCTTTTACAGTGCAAAATATGTGCAAAACTAATATCTACAGAGGGTAGACATACATATGCATATAAATCGACAGAAAAAATACATCCCTTCCCCCCTCCCTTTTTTCTCTGCATGGAATTATTTTTGTTGCCATTCTGGCCTCAGTAGTATATCCTTTCGGATTATATTTATCTGATTGTCCATCTTTATATTCCATGACTTTAATAGTTCTTCTCCACTTTTTGCTGAACTGATTTTGTGCCAGCTTAAGTCTTTCTTTACCATAAGGCCTACCGGTGTTGTCCATCTGTAAATTAATTTCTCTTGTCTTAAAAGTTCTGGAATAACTGAAAACTCCTTTCTTTTAATTAAGGTAGCAGCAGATATATCTTTTATTTTCTCATGTGGTGCCTTTTTATATTTCTCTTGAAAATAAGCTTTCATAATTAGATCTCTCGTGGATAACTTGTGAAACTTAACAATCACATCTCTTGGCAGCTTGTTTTTCAAATGCATTGGAATAGGGATTCTGAAGAATGAGACCATCTTATCTTCCACTTGGTTATAACTTGGCGCCATGGATAAAAACAATTTTACTAGGTATTCTTCTAAGTTTCCATCCGTAATTGATTCATCTATTCCCCTAATCCGGAGATTCTCTCTTCTGATTTTATCATCAATATTACCAATTCTATTATCTAGAATAATTATTTTCTCTTCTAATTCCTGGTTCTGCTTCTGAAGGTATTTGTTGTCTGCATCCATTTTATCAATTTTGGCATCCAACTCTGAAGTTTTAATATTTAAAGCAATAATTTCTTTTGCATTGTCCAGTATTTGATTTTTTATATCTGCAATAAAAGATGTTTGAAACTCCTGTAGTAATATCTTTATTTTTCTCCCTGTAAGTAATTCTTCTTCTTGTATATTTGATTCTCTACTAGTATTGCTTACGTTCATGCTCCCTATACTTTGACTGAGATTTTGTTCTGTATCAGGTGATATAGGAAGAGGGATCTTGTGTGGTTTTCCTTGGATTTTTGGGGAAAAAAAGGTATTAGGTTTTTGTTGGTGTCCTTTTTTTTCTTTATTTTTTGTTTTAGCCGGCATTGCTATTTTATTAAGTATATTCCCTCTTTTTTTTCTTCTTATATTTCCAGTTCAAGGCCCAGAACTTACAAGTAGTTTGTCAGAATTAAGAGCACTATTAAGGCAATACAATTTATTTAGGTGAAACAAAGGGTATTAGATGGAGTCTGTTATATAACTTAAGTCCATTCAGCTTATGCCACAGAGATCATCTTCTTGCTTACTTTACTTCATTTATATATAAGCAATATTTCTAAATATAGATAAGAAGTATGTAAGAATTATACTTAAAAACCTTTTTTTCTTTTGGGGAAAAAGCTAATAAACAGTTTATTTTTTAAAAGGCGTCTTTTCCTCCCACCATGCTCAGACTGCATTATAGAACTTGTATTTCAGTTGTTTTCATTTAACAGTAGTTACTTCTGAGGTAATCCTTTCACTTCTGTACAATCCTTTTATAAAGGACGTTTTATACAGCAGTGTAAATTTCTTTAGAATATACTCTCCTTTAAGTTCTAGAGACTCTTCTGGTAGCTTTGTACCTTTTCTCAATACGCCCCTGATTTCACTGTGTGTCTTTAATTGTGAGTATAACAATAGCTGAATTTGCCTTCTGCTATGCAGTGCTGTTTAACGGGGTAGATATTATTATATACATGTGATTATAACAGCACCTGAATTGCCTTCTGCTATGCAGTGCCGTTTAAGGGGGTAAATTTTATTATATACATGTTTCATACGTGTAGCACAGTGTTACAGCTCCATCTTACTTCAGAAGTGATTCTCTCAGTCCCATACAGTCCTTTTGTGAAACACTTTGAGATTCTACAGAGCGTACACTTCTACCTCTGGATACTTTGGACTTTACTAGGAGTTTATTAATATATTAATGTATAATACTCCTTTCCTTCAGTATTCACAGTATAGTTCCTTCTAGGTCTCCATGAGTAACATAACTGTAACATGTAATATGTGCTTTTTCTTCTTTAGGCCCCCTAATTTCACTATGTATCTTTAATTTATAATTATTACAACCCCTGAGGTGCCTCCTGCTGTGCAGTACTGTTTAGCAGGGTATATTGTTACATACGTGCTCCATATATGCATCGCAGTGATACAGTCCCAGCTTCAGAGAGATGTCATCGGCCTCCTTTGTCTGTATTTGCCTGCAGGTCTCCTTTCCTCCTTCCCTCTGGTCCTGTTTACTGTGCTTAACTTTGGGGTCACTGGAGAATTGGAGAACAGGCAGCTGGTGGTGCAGGAGTTAGAACGCTGCTCACCCTCAGCTATGTTGCCAATGCCTCTTTTCCTCCTTCTCTCTGGTCCTGTCTACCAGACATTGCATATGGGTCTTAGGGGAGTATACAGCCTGCAGTACGGGGGGAAGTCGCTGCTCACACTCAGCTACACTCCCGACATCACCTCATCCGCCATTGCTTCGCTCAAATCAGATAATGTTGATATGTTTAGAAGACACATTCTAGCCTTTGTGAGTGCTAAAGGGTTAATATGGAGGATGTACATGACAATAAAAATATATCTTTTATTTACATATTTGATCATTGGGGATTGTTTTGCCAGTAATTTGAATGCCTTTTATTGCTTCATTTATAATTTTAGGGCCCTTTCAGCCCTGTTTCATTCCAATGCCGTAAGTGCATCACGTGAACTTCAACGGATGCGGCCGTAAATTTAATATAGCCAGGCGCAAATCGCGGCCTTCAGAATGTAGGAAGGCCGTGACGTTTAGGCGCGCACGCAAGCTGGAAGGGTAACGGACTAGCCGCGCCCGCACAAACCATCCAAAGCGGAATCACGCATCGCGCCATAGGTCTCACAGCCAATCACTTACGGGATAGACCATTTGATTGACAGTGGGAGTGAATAAATAGGAATGACACGCGCCCACGCCTCGACTGTGTTGCAATTTCGGCCGAAGTAGCACGAGGTTCCTAGAGCTTGGTGGGTGAGAGGAGGTAAGTTGCTTTATTATCAAGTTGCGTTTTATGTTCTTTTTACGGAAATACGTTACTACATTTACGGAGTACGATGTAAAGAAGTACAATTGTGTTCTTTTTCTTGTTTATAGGTTTTTTGAGGTTTTTTGAGAGTGTATTTTGTCCAGCACAGAGGAGTTTGGAGGGAGGTAAGTTGCAGTGTACATGCTTTTCACTATCAAGCTGTATTTTATTTGTATGTTTTGCCAATTTCTATATTTACTGAATACACTGGCGAGAAGTACAATTGTGTTTTTTTCTTGTTTATAGGTGTTTGGAGTGTTTGTGAATTTGTTCCGGCACAAAGGAGTTTGGAGGGAGGTAAGTTGCATTGTACATGCTTTTCATCCTATCAAGCTGTATTTTATTTGTATGTTTTGCCAATTTCTATATTTACTGAATACACTGGCGAGAAGTACAATTGTGTTTTTTTGGGGGTTGGCTTATAGGCTTGGAGAGTTTTTTTGTGTGGGGAAAGGAGTTTGGTGGAGGGAGGTAAGTTATTTTTTTTTTATGTTTCCTATTATATCTGGATCTCTCTCTCTCTCTCTCTCTCTCTCTCTATATATATATATATATATATATATATATATATATATATATATATATATATATTGAGAGAGAGAGAGATTGAGAGCGAGAGAGAGATATTGAGAGAGAGAGATTGAGAGAGAGAGATTGAGAGAGAGAGATTGAGTTTGATTGAGTTTGATTGAGTTTGATTGAGTTTGAGTTTGATTGAGTTTGATTGAACGTGATTGAGTTTGATTGAAGTTGAGTTTGATTGAGTTTGATTGAGTTTGAGTTTGATTGAGTTTGATGGAGTTTGATTGAGTTTGAGTTTGATTGAGTTTGAGTTTGATTGAGTTTGAGTTTGATTGAGTTTGATTGAGTTTGATTGAGTTTGAGTTTGATTGAGTTTGATTGAGTTTGATTGAGTTTGAGTTTGATTGAGTTTGAGTTTGATTGAGTTTGATTGAGTTTAATTGAGATGGATTGAGTTTGATTGAGTTTGAGTTTGATTGATTTTGATTGAGTTTGATTGAGTTTGAGTTTGATTGAGTTTGATTGATTTTGAGTTTGATTGAGTTTTATTGAGTTTGAGTTTGACTGAGTTTGATTGAGTTTGAGTTTGATTGAGTTTGAGTTTGATTGAGTTTGATTGAGTTTAATTGAGATGGATTGAGTTTGATTGAGTTTGAGTTTGATTGATTTTGATGGAGTTTGATTGAGTTTGAGTTTGATTGAGTTTGAGTTTGATTGAGTTTGAGTTTGATTGAGTTTGATTGAGTTTGATTGAGTTTGAGTTTGATTGAGTTTGATTGAGTTTGATTGAGTTTGAGTTTGATTGAGTTTGAGTTTGATTGAGTTTGATTGAGTTTAATTGAGATGGATTGAGTTTGATTGAGTTTGAGTTTGATTGATTTTGATTGAGTTTGATTGAGTTTGAGTTTGATTGAGTTTGATTGATTTTGAGTTTGATTGAGTTTTATTGAGTTTGAGTTTGACTGAGTTTGATTGAGTTTGAGTTTGATTGAGTTTGATTGAATTTGAGTTTGATTGAGTTTGATTGAGTTTGAGTTTGATTGAGTTTGATTGAGTTTGATTGAGTTTGAGTTTGAGTTTGATTGAGTTTGAGTTTGATTGAGTTTGATTGAGTTTGAGTTTGATTGAGTTTGAGTTTGATTGAGTTTGATTGAGTTTGAGTTTGATTGAGTTTGATTGAGTTTGAGTTTGATTGAGTTTGATTGAGTTTGATTGAGTTTGATTGAGTTTGAGTTTGATTGAGTTTGATTGAGTTTGAGTTTGAGTTTGAGTTTGATTGAGTTCAATTGAGTTTGATTGAGTTTGAGTTTGATTGAGTTTGATTGAGTTTGATTGAGTTTGAGTTTGATTGAGTTTGATTGAGTTTGATTGAGTTTGATTGAGTTTGAGTTTGATTGAGTTTGATTGAGCTTGATTGAGTTTGATTGAAGTTGAGTTTGAGTTTGATTGAGTTTGAGTTTGATTGAGTTTGATTGAGTTTGAGTTTGATTGAGTTTGAGTTTGATTGAGTTTGAGTTTGATTGAGTTTGAGTTTGATTGAGTTTAATTGAGTTTGATTGAGTTTGATTGAGTTTGATTGAGTTTGATTGAGATTTCTACCCATATTTGCAATACACATAGGTGTTCCAAACTGCTTCTTCAATGGGGCTTGACAAGAACTTATTTTTAGCCTAGCCCAGCAGGACCATGTAGTTCCTACTACCTCTGGTACAGAAGATGGCTTCAGGATAGGTACCACGCCCAGGAATATGTGCAGAGTATAATGCAGATAGGATATTAGTGGCCTCAGAAATGGCCCCACTCCCCACACATGATAGAAGCACACAGTAAATAGCCGCATACCTTGTATATATGCAAACTGTAACTGACCCTTCCACATTGTTTAGGAAAGTATTGATCTAGCGTGTTTCATCAGCGCCACTCAGGTCCAGAGTGAGAGGTGCTGTACACCCCTCCCACTGCTGTCGCAGGCTCTGTCCACTTAAGGTTGATTACTGCAGTTAGTTACAACATTGATATCCAAGCAGAAACAGTGTTATAGGCGATCAGAATGGGGGACGAGGGGGGAGCAGGCAAAACCCCTAAAACATTTCTTAATTTCTCTTTCTTTTCTTTTCAGGTGGTGATGGAGGGAGAGGAGCAGAGGGGAGAGGAGTGATAGGGAGTCCCGGGGCGTGGAGGTGGGGAAGAGGAGGGGAGGAGTGAGGACTAGGAGGTACTAGTTGAGGAGGGGGAGGTAGTTGAGGAGGAGGAGGGAGGAGAGGAGGAGGAGGAAGGAGGAGAGGAGGAGGGAGGAGAGGAGGAGGAGGAGGGAGGAGAGGAGGGGGGAGAAGAGGAGGAGGGAGGAGAGGAGGGAGGAGAGGAGGAGGAGGGAGGAGATGAGAGAGGAGAGGAGGATGAGGAAGGGAGAGGAGGAAGGAGGGAGGAGATGAGGAGAAGGAGGGAGGAGAGGAGGAGAAGGAGAGAGGAGAGTAAGGAGGGAGGAGAGGAGGGAAGGAGGAAGGAGGGAGGAGAGGAAGGAGAGAGGAGAGTAGGAGGGAGGATGGAGGAGAGTAGAGGGAGGAGGGAGGAGAGTAGAGGAAGGAGGGAGGAGAGTGGAGGAAGGAGGGAGGAGAGAAGAGGGAGGAGGGAGGAGAGGAGGGAGGAGGGAGAGGAGAGTAGGAGGAGGAAGGAGGAGTAGGAGGGAGGAGAGGAGGGAGGAGGAGAATGGAGGGGGTCCTCAACCCCAGCCTGGAGAACAAGAGGCTGGCGGCAGGTCCAGGGCCCACAATTATAGGAAAACATGGTCCTCCTGGAGGCCATCCGTGCCCGCCCCGTCATCACCTCGGGGGGTAGGGAAGTCACGGCTGGGCCCAGGGCTAATGCTTGGCAGCAGGTGGTCGATCTGGTCAATGATGTGGCGGGCCGTGGATGGAGTCTGCGGTCCATTAAGCACCGGTTTGACGACATCAGGGCCGCGGTGAGGAAGAAGATGGCGCAGGAGGACGAGGGGCGGAGGGTCAGGTACCTGGGTCATGAGGTTATTGCAAGGGCCATACTTGCACCCTCCGCCGCAGCTGGAGCTTCAGGCCCGGTGGAGCAGCAGGACCCAGCCTCCATGGCATACAGCAACATGCCACCACATGTGCATCACACACACTACACATGTACATGACACTGACATGTCAGCTCCATGAAATTAACAAAGGATAGATGGATGCATCATTAAATTCATGAAGCTGACAAATCACTGTCATTCCTGGTCACCACAACAGTAATCAAGCAATAGAGCAGGTGTGTCCAAACTCGGTCATGGTGGGCCACACACATGCATGGATTTGATAACCCTGCTGCGCACAGGTGAGTCAATCGCTTCTTCAGTCATCCTGATTGACTCACCTGTGCACAGAAAGGATATCTTCCAATCCAGGAAAGAGTTTGGACACCCCTGTAATAGAGAGTCCATGTATTGGTGTGCCCGTTCAGCCTTTGCAGTTACAGACAGCAGCCGTAATACAGATAGTGTTGTGAGCCGAGAACCATCAAGAACAGAAACCTAATAATAGATAACAGCTAGTATAAGATAGCTAATCAGAGTTGCAAAGAGGAGAATCATCCATATTCAAGGCTAGATGTCAGATAATTAGAAATGAACACATATCAATGCGCTAATCAACATACAAATGACATGTCCCCTTTTTCTCTATCTCTCAGCATCCAGGAGGAGCTCTGGGTCCTGTGACCAGGCAGAGGAGGCAGGGCCATCGGTCCCGTACCAGGATCTTCCAGCACAGGGGGAGGAGGAAGGAAGATCGGAGGGCCCTGGGTCGGAGGATGGGCTGGTCGTTGACCTTGCCAGTTCTACTGGTACAAGCCCTGGGACTATGCCCATCCTCCAAAGACTTGCTCTGGGGCCCTCCCACGCCCTTGGGACAGCACCTCCTTCCCCACACAGTGTGCTGGCCTGGTCACCAACGAGCGTATTGTCACCCCAGGCTCAAGCTGTGGACCTCCCCACTACACCTCCCCAGGCCCACCCAGGGGAGTCGTCGCCGCAGAGCAAGGCTGTGCTTGTGGAGATGCTGGCTGTTATGAAGGAGCAGCTGGCAAGCTCACAAAGGATTGAGGCGAGAATGCAGGAGTTGACGGCCAGCCAGCTCCGGATGGAGGCCAGCATCTCTGGCCTCCGGACGCATATGACCCACAGCCTGGCCAAGCTGTCCAGGGAGGTGAGGAGGCACCACATGACAGCGGAACACCTTCAGGTCAGGCTGCTCAGACAGGAGATGGTCCCCAGCCCGACATCAACGGGGATCTCCCAATCCCCCAGTCAAGAGCAGCCTGGCCCCTCCTCTCCTCCCATGTGTCCGCCACCAGCCAGACCATCGCTGCCTGGCACCGAACGCAGCCCCAGCCCCCCCACCCCATCACCACCAGAGGGGATACGGAGGATGGGCACAGGTGATGTGGGTCCTGGGCCCAAGCGGAGGAGGACATAGGGCCTCATTCAATTGCAATGTAGCCGATTGCTAAGGGCTCAATTTTAGCACAGAGCATATTTTTTACAGATGTTTGTAGTTAGTGAACTTCTATCCAAAAGCAAGGTCTTCACTAACTAAAAACTTCAGTAAAAATTATGCTCTGTGCCTATATTCAATTGGCCAAATTGCAATAGAATCAGGCCCAAAATATACCAACATAGGCCAAGATCCAAAGATCTGGAGCTGGGCTAGATTTAGTTAGTAGTGTGACCAATAAATTGTCACTAAGGAGTGCTGTTGAGAAGAGATGCTGCAGGCCCTATGATGTTTTCAGGCTTTTTTTCGTAGGTTTTGTCTTTTTTTGCTTCTTTCTTTTTGTTTTTTTTTAGGTCCATGAAGGCATCTCCTGCATCTGCAAGCATTGTGGAGGAATTATATGAGGTGTAAGGTTTTCCCAGTGCCCCTCAGGTAGACATGCCTTCAATGGCAGCCCCCTTAACATGTAGCTCCCACAATCTTACAGCTATCACATTGCCAGATATCTTAGACATGATTGTTGTTAGCTTAAATGTAGACTAATACAGCTTTGGCGGTGGACTTGCAAAGTCTCACAATGGCATGTTAATGACAGCCAGCAATAATATATGCACTAGTGAAGCATGTGATCCTGACCTCAATAGCAGTCTGAGAACAGATCTTTGGGTCTGATGTAAGTAACATTGAATCTGGCTGCTGACCTTTGTGTCCTCTCCATAATAATGGCTATATGCCCATATTTCTGATTATCCACAGACCTAGCTAATAGGTAGTAATGCTTGCAGATGGGAATAAGGTGAGTTGGTATATTGGTACAGTATTTAGAACTGTACTGTACATACATCGTGATTATAAAAAATGTTTTGGATCCTCCTCCGCCTTTTTTTATTTGACCACTTATTTCAGATTTTTGTTTGGTCAACACACTGTATGTGTGAAACTGGATTGGATTACACAGTCCAAAGGTTGAATCATCTGTTTCATTGAGCAGATCTAGTTACAAGTAGTAAGTGCTATGCACATAAATGATTTCTTCAGTTAAATGGAGAGATTTCTGGTTCTGGGTTGCAGCGGTGTAGTTCCCGCATGTGACCCTGGTAGGTGCTATGCATCATGCTTATTCTAGACTATTAGATTGACCCCTGTAGGTTTCCCCTTTTTTCCAGCCTCTTGCTCTTCGAGGACCCGCCCACACCACACCCATGATATTAATGCAGTTTTGACCACTGCTGATTGTGGTCTGTCTAGCAAATAAGGCTTTGTTATACTGTTATGTGAATGCACAATCTTGACCACTGCTGTGGTCTGTGTAAAAAATAAAGCTTTGTTAGACCTTTCTGACTGCGTCCATGTGTTATGAATATTTTTGGATCTGTGAAATCCACATGCCTATAAATGTAAACTGATGAGCCATAGTTAACATGCAATAGATCAATACATATAAAACTGTTGAAGAGTCAGAATAGCTTTAGATATCATATGATCCCAAATATCATATCTACTACTAATATAGGGTTAATACCCATGACAAGTCTGATTAGCGATACTGTGGAGTAGGAACATTCCCCTGAGGGCCTACAATGAATAGGACAGGTGACACTGGAGTGGTTTTCCAGTCCCTTCTCTAGTTGATTGGGATTAGTCTGACCTCTCTGATAAGACGTACCCCCCTACACTGGCCCTATGTAGTATAGCTCACAGCTTCATTGAAGTACACAAACCCCTTCACCAACATCACTTAGCATATGTATGAATACAGTTAGTTGCCCAATAATGAACATGCATTGGCTAAATATCCTTTGGTTATCATATGTTGTAATGGTCATGCACATGCCAATATGACAAACCATGCTGCAACATGCATAATATGATTAAAGCCACACTACCCAATACAATAGCAAGAGTAAAACATGAGTCAGGTCATATGAACCCTTTGCCACGCACATGAGCTCTATTGTGATCCCTTAAATCTCTATCTAATTGCATATACATCTCGCACATCACATCTACATTTGGTAACACAATTATTTTGCTAATTACACCGCCACATGGCATATATCAAGTAGCAGGGAACATTGTAATGTATGTTGTTCAGTTCTTCAGTTGTGTCTGACTCTCTGTGACCCTATGAGCTGCAGCACATTCAGCCAGGTCTCTGCTTGTGCTGTTATCCATGGTTTGCATGCTAAATATACTGGTGTGGTTTGTCAGTTCCTTCTCAAGTGGATTGGACCTTGTCTGATCTCTCTGCTATGATGTGCCCACCTACAGTGGCCCTACATGTTATAGCTCACAGCTTCATTCAGGTACACAAGCCCCTTCACACCACTTAGCAATGCTGAAGGGGACCAGGGGAACATACACCACACATATCTACTCTGACCCATCAGGAAGGGCCACAAGCTCTGGGATCGACAGCAAACTCACCGCCATCAGGCATAATCTCTGCTACACCCATCCTGGTGGGAGCCATGTGCCAGGTGTCTAGTTATTCCCATTTGGTGAACTTCCAAACTGTTCTGCTATTTATCAATTTACATGGGTGAGGGTTGCTAAGTGGTGGTGGTGGTGAAGCAGCTTGTGTACCTGAATGAAGCTGTGAGCTACTGTAGGTGGGCAGGTCATAGCAGAGAGATCAGACAAATCCCAATCCACTAGAGGATGAACTGACAACCCACTCCAATCTCTTTGGCCTTCAAACTTTGGAGAACAGCACAGGCAGAGACCTAGCTGAATGTGCTGCAGTCCATAGGGTCGCAGAGAGTCAGACACAACTGAACAACTTAACCACATATATTGAAATATTCCCCTGGTACTTGATATATGCCAAGTGGCGGTCTGATTTGGCCACTATTTGTATTCTCTAATGTGGATGTGATGAGCGAGATGTGTATTCTATCGTTGATCAACTATATAGCGTGCATCGAATGTGCGCTGTCATCTGCGCACCGACACATGCGCTCATCAACAACAGCAGGCCCGACAGGAGGCTAGCGGATCTAATGATTAGGATTAGGCTGTGGGGTGTAAGGGATTGGATTAGGCTGTGGCTACAAGGGTTAGAAGGGTTTATGGCATTAGGTCAAATCCCTTGCGCCCTTTCATCAACACGCAGTAGTCAAAAACATTAGAACTGCGCAATGATGTGGGCCCGCTCATGTCAGCTACATGTTCTCAAAACACATTTGCTGTGCGCGCCAATGTTGGGGTGACATATTCTATTATAGGGCTGTTTTAGATGCTACAATGGAACCTGTATGTGTGTTGACCAATCAAACATATGAGGAATATTAAACTAATTTGAACAATTGTTAATTTGGAGGCTGTAACGCTTGGGTCTCCATTTCAGGGTTAAAGGCTTAAACCATGCAGACTGCAAAAACCGTAACAAAATGGATACCTTCAACCTCCAAGCACGTACAGGCTTTAAGAACGAGCTACGGGCTTGGAGGACATGTGCCCTCTAAGCCCCCACGGGCTTGAATAAGGAGCTATGGGCTTGATCATTGAAGTCCGTGGGACTTGGACGGAATTTAAAATCAAAGTACAATTTGGCGATGTGCAAGCTTGAGAATGTTTTGTATTAATCCTCATGCCCCCCCCCCCATTATGTTCCCCATCATTTACAGTGCTTTGCAGTGCTGGATTGAATATATATTGGCTTCAACAATGCTTTGTTTGCGGCCCTCCACCTCCAAACCCGTACGGGTTTTAACAAGGATGAGCCCGCGGGACTACGGGACGGAAAGTAAACCGTAAATGATATATCAGATTTGGGCAATGTGCAAGCTTGAGAGGGTGTTGCTATTAATCCTTATGTCCCCCATTATGATGCCTAGCATTTACGGAGCTTTACAGTGCCATCTTGAATTTATATTTGCATTTACAGTTTTCTGACTTTGCTGCCGGCAAACAAGATTTACGGGCGCTGGAAAAACGCTTGCGGCCGTTTGCATGATATGCGCCGGTTGGAAGGGGGATATCCTTGCGGCGCCGTCCATTTGAATTGGAAGGTAAAGGTAGCTCTACACGGGGCCGTAAGACGGTAGCAAGGAATCGCACCTTTGCAGCCGTTTTACGGCCGATAATAGAATGAGGCCCTAAGTCATTAATAAATATGTTACAAAGGAAAGGACCTAATACTGAACCCTGAGGAATCCCACTTACCACGATAATCCAATCAGAGTATGTTGCATTTACAACAAATCTTTGCTTTCTGTCTTTTAGCCAGTTCTCAATCCATGAGCAGATATTAACTGAAATTCCTGTATCTCTTAGTTTGCACAACAGTCTCCCATGTGGCACTGTATCAAAAGCCTTTGCAAAATCCAAATGACTACATCCACTGAGTTGCCTTCATCCAGGTTCCTACTAACCTCCTCATAGAAACAAATTAGATTTATTTGAAATGACCTATCCGTCATGAATCCATGATGATTCCTACTTATAATCCTGTTCAAATAGACATATTCTTGTATAGTATTCCTTATTAACCCTTCTAAAAGCTTTCCCACTACAGAAGTGAAGCTCACTGGGCTATAATTCCCCGGATTTGCTCCTGCTCCCTTTTTAAATATAGGTATCACATCTGCTTTTCTCCAATCATCTGGTAGAGACCCTGTGTTGAGTGAATCTTGAAAAATTAGATATAATTGTTTGGCTATTACAGAACCCAGTTACTTCAGTACCCGTGGATTTTTTCCATCCGGACCAGGGGCTTTATTCACATTTATTTTTTCCAACCTTTTTTGGATTACTTTCTGTGTTAACCAATTATTTGGCAATGGTAGAGTAGCCCCATTATGTTGCAGTGTCCCAACCACTGGTACCTCCTATGTATAGACCGAAAAAAAAAAACCTATTTAGCTCATCTGCCTTTTTCTGGTGACTAATTTTCAGACATCCTGTGTCACATTGTAATGTTCCTATAACTTCCTTCCTCGCCTTCTTCCCATTAATATACTTAAAAAATATTTTAGGGTTAGTCTTACTCTCTTTTGCAATTCATTTTTCATTTTCTATTTTAGCCAGTCTAATATCACTTTTGCAAGCCTTGTTGATTTCCTTGTACTCCCGTAAAGCAGTCTCTGTCTCCTCTTGTTTGTATATTGTATTTGGGGGTTTATAGCATACTCCTACTAATTTTCTTTTGGAATGTGCTGCTCCGCTATTTATCTCTTCCCACAAACATTCAACTTTATCACTAGTTCCGCCATCAATATCTTCTCTGACTATAGGCTTAAATTCAGGCTTAACATACAGACAAATCCCTCCTCCTCTTTTACCATTGCCTCTATCTTTCCTAAATAGCTTATAACCATCCAGATTAACAGTCCAGTCATGAGATTCATCCCACCATGTTTCATTAATGCCTATTAAATCCCATTTTTCATTAATTGCTAATAATTCTAACTCTCCCATGTTTCCTGGCAAACTTCTGGCATTAGCAATCATACACCTTATGTTATGAGTCTGTAGTTCTGAAGTGCCTGCCACTGTACTTGAGTTACTTGTACTACCTCCCTATTGACTATACTACCCCTCCCCTATCTCCTCCCCTATGAGTAGTTAATTCATCCCTTATATCCTCTACAATTTCTACCCAACTACTTATGTTTAGTCCCTCCCCCTTCAGTGATGACTACAAACCTATGTTTTATTCATTTGAGCGAACAGGTGCACAATCTTTCAATGAGCAAGTTCCTTCTCTTGCATGTATTGGGCAATTGAAAAATAATGGTATTTAAAGGAACTTTGAGGGAAGCGGGCTCATTAGCAGGCCCCTCCTCTCTTACAAGAGCATTGCGGCAAAGAGGCAGAGGAGAAGAGAGAGGAGGAGGGGACACACAGGGAAGGAGGGGGAAGACACAGAGGAGAGGAAGGAGACACAAATGAGGGGGGAGAGACACAGGGGAGTGGGGGAGAGACATGGGGGAATGAGAGGAAGGGGCGAGAGACACAGAGGAGGGGGTAGAGACACAGGGAAATGAGAGGAGAAGGAGAGAGACACAGAGGAGAGGGGGGAGACACAGGGGTTGAGAGGAGGGGGGAGAGACACAGAGGAATGAGAGGAAGAGGGAGAGACACAGGGGAGTTAGAGAAGGGGGAGAGACACAGGGGAGTTAGAGGAGGGGGGAAGGGACACAGGGTAGGAGGGGAAAACACACAGGAGAGGGAGAGGAGGGGAGATACACAGGGGAGAGCAGGGGGAGGGACAAAGGGGAGAGCAGGGGGAGAGACACAGGGGAGAGGAGGGGGAGAGAAACAGGGTAGAGCAGGGGGAGAGACACAGGGGAGGGAGAGGAGAGGGAAGCAACACATGGGAGGGGGGAGAAACAAAGGGGTGGGAGAGGAGGGGGTAGACACAGAGGGGAGGGAGAGGAGGGTGGAGAAACACAGGGAAGGGAGAGTAGGGGGAAGAGACACAGGGGAGGGAAATGCGGGAAGAGACACGAGGAAGGGGAGAGACAAAGGGGAAAGAGACACAGGGGGAAAGAGACACAGGGGAAACAGACACAGGGGAGGGATTGGGGGAAAGAGACATAGGAGAGGGAGAGGGGGAAAGAGAGACATGGGAGAGAGAGGGCTGAAGAGACACAGGAGAGGGAGAGGAGGGGGAGAGACAAAGGGGAGGGAGAGGAGGGGGAAGAGTCACTGGGGAGGGGGAAGACAAACAGGAGTGGGAGAGGAGGGGGTAGACACACAGGAGAGGGAGAGGAGGGGGGAGAGACACAGGGGAGGGAGAGGAAGGGGAAGAGACACGGGGGAGGGAAATGGGGGAAGACACATGAGGAAGGGGAAGAGACACGGGGGGGGAGAGGCACAGGGGAAAGAGACACAATGGGGAAAGAGACACAGGGGAGGGAGAGGGGGGAAAGAGACATAGGAAAGGGTGAACGGGGGCAAGAGACAAAGGGGAGGCAGAGGGGGGCAAGAGACACAAGGGAGGGAGAGGTGGGGGCAAGAGACAGAGGGGAGGGAGAGATGAGGCAAGATACACAGGGGAGGGAGAGGGGGGAAAGAGACACTGAGAAGGTAGAGGGGGAAAGAGACACATGGGAGGGAGAGGGGGAAAGAGACACGGGGGAACGAAACACGGGGGAAAGACACAGGGGAGGGAGAGGGGTAAAAACACAGGGTGGGGAGGGAGACACAAGGGAGGGAGAGGAGGAGCGAAATGAGACATAAGGGAGGAAATAGACAGAGGGAGAGACTCGCAATGAGCGCCAAAATTTAAAATTTAAAATCTTTCTTTCTGTAGTGGCATCTTACCCCCAGCCCCCGCAGTACCCTATACCCCACTCTCTTCCCCTCCCCGCTCCTACCCTCTTCCCCGTCTCCCTTCTCCTTTTACTGTGTAATCCTGGGTATCCTTCATTTCCGCACGTCTTCTAGCTGTAGCCGGGAATAGCTAATGTCTTGATGTGCGTGTGACATCACTCGGCACTCCCGGCCACAGCCAGAAGACGTGCCACAGGGGAAGGATACCCAGAATTACATAGTAAGAACAGGGGTAAGGGGAGGAAGAGGGAAGAGTAGAGAAGCCAGAGGAGAGAGGGGAGAGTGGTGTGCTGAGGGGGCACAGGGACCCGTCCAGAGCAGGGGCCCTTGGTGCAATACACCTGCTGCACCAGCGATAGATCGACCCCAGGCACACTGTCCTTGTTAGCAGTGACCCCTCTCAGCATCCATCTCCGCACACAGCACCAAAACATTATCTCAGCAACCACTTACCTAGCACCCAGTTCCTCTCAACATACTTTCTTACACAGCACCCACCCACTTAGAATCCATCCCTACATAGCACCCATTCCTTGCCAGCAAGTACCCCCCTTAAGCATTCATCCTCACACTGAACCCAACCCCTCTCAGCACCCACCTCACCTAGCACTCATCCCTATTTCCTTTGCTCCCCCTCACAGAACACATACCCTGTGTACCTTGCTATCACTTTGCAGCCCTTGCTCTCTTACCTAATACACATCCTTATTGTGCTGAATTGAACCAGGCACATGCCAGTTATTGGACGGGGGAGGTGTGAGGCCAAAGGAGGCCAAGTGGGGCCCAGGGAAAGCCTAGGTGGCACATGGACAGCCCAGGGACGCGACTGGGGGGATCATGAAGAGATGGCCAGGGTGTGGGGCACCTAACACTAAAGAAAAAACTTAAATGCAATAAAACAAAAAATATACAGCACTGAGGTCTCCCAGAGGAGGGCCCTGGTGCACTTCACCACTGGTAGATCCGCCCCTGGAGCTTCTTCATTATCTGAATCTAAATTCCAGCTTAAATTCTTCAAGCCATTGCCACAATTAATATTTATTTTGATTTCCTATGCAAGGATGTTGTTTTGGAGCTGTGACTGAATTCAAACCACTAACTGAAATCTATTTGTGGAAAACTGTAGTAACCAAAGCAAACACAGAACAGCAAACTATAAAACAATGTAGCTAAATCTCACATGCTGCAAATTATTCCAATGTATCTATACCTGCATAAATAGCTTCCATGAAAAGCTGATTACCTATTTATACAGTTACTCCATACTACCACATTTGTATTAATAATAAACAACTACAGTAGTTTAGGAAAACTACACATTTGTTAAATACAACATCCACCCTTACACAGCACCCACCCCTCTTAGTATCCAAAGCAAACAAAGAACAGAAAACTATAAAACAATGTAGCTAAATCTCACATGCTGCAAATTATTCTGATATATCTATATCTGCATAAATAGCTTCCATGCAAAGCTGATTACCTATTTATACAGTTAACCATGGAGGAGAAGGTGTATGGGAGTGAGATTTGTTAAATAAATTGAGTTCTTACTATCTCATACCTTAGCCTGAAGCAGGCATTGGCGCTCATCGTGTGGCTCGCAATAAGCTCCTTTAGTGCTCAATGCAAGTCTCTCCCCTGTCTACTTCCTCCCTTGTTTCTCATTTCCCGCCTCTTCTCCCTCCCTTGAGTCTCCTTTCCCCACTGTGATTTTACCCCCTCTCCCTCCCTGTGTCTATTCCCCCCTCTGTGTCTATTTCCTCTCTCTCCCCTTTGTCTCTTTTTAACCCCCTCCCTCCTCTATGTCTCTGTTTCCCCCTCCCTCCATGTCTCTTTCCCCATCCCTCTGTTTTGTCTCTTTTTAACCCCCTCCCTCCCCTTTGTCTCTTTTTACCCCCTCCCTCCACTGTGTCTCTTTTCACCCATCTCCCTCCCATGTCCTCACATGTGTCTCTTTCCCCCCTCTCCCTTCCCCTGTGACTCCCCCTCTCCCTCACCTGTATCTCCTTCCCTAGTCCCTCCCCTGTTTCCTTTCAGCCCTCTCTCTCCCATATTTCTCTTTTCTCCTCTCTTTCCCCCCTCTCGCTCTCATGTGTCTCTTTCAACTGTCTCCCACCCCTGTGTCTCTTTCCCCCCCTGTGGTGCAGCAGTAGCTAATCGCCTGATAGTAAGGAGAGAGGGGAAAGGGGGAAAGGGAGGAGGAGGGGGAAGGAGGGAGGAGACACAGTGGGACTGCTGGCAAGGACTGCACAGCTGGCGAGCCTCGCTTTGCAAGGCTCAACTAAGTCCTGCGTCGCACGCTGCAATGAGAACCATTGGCGCTCATTACAGCCTAAGTGCTGCTTGGCTGTGTGACACAATAAAAACACACCAATGCACTTTAAAATATGGCCAAAGCAATGAGAGGCATTAGAATTACTTGCACAACAACTCCCAAGTATCAAATAGTTTAAAAAATACATTTTTATTTTTCTCATATGTTGTAATGGTCATGAATATGCCAATATGAAAAGCAATGCTGCAAGATGCTGAAAGCTATGACAGAAACACTCCTTCATTCAATTGCAACATAAATACATGAAAATGTCGGCCATATTAACCCTTTTCCACTCACAGAGGCTCTAATGTGGACCCTAAAAATACAAAGATCATCTTATTTACATCTCACTTATCGCATCTACATTTGGAAAATAAATAGTGGCCAATTGCACCGCCACATCGCACATATCAAGTACCAGGGGAACATTTTATCTATTGTTGTTCAGTCCATCTGTTTTGTCTGACTCTCTGTGACCCTATGGACTGCAGCACACTTACACTTATGTCTCTGCCTGTGCTTATCCACAGGGTTTGCATGGAAAACATACTGGAGTGGGTTGCCAGTTCCTTCTCCAATGGACTATGATTTGTCTGACCTCTCTGCTATGACCTGCCCACCTACATTGGCCTCCCTGATATAGCTCACAGCTTCATTGAGGTACACAAGCCCTTCCACCACCACCAGTTAGCAATCCAGAAGGGGACTAGGGGAACATACATCACACTACTACTTACTCTAGGAAGGGCCGCAAAAACAAATGGAGTCACCACCATCAGGGATAATCTGCGCTAGGCCCCTGGAAAGTCCCATGCCATTGCTGGTGACCATGTGCCAAGATGTATACCCATTATCATTCGGTGACATCCCATTCCGTGTTTTGCTATCAATCAATTCACATTATCACCTGTCATATTGTTATCAGGTGTTCAGGGGAATGTTGATACTCCACAAAATTGAAAATAGGAAGTTGCATGTGTATTAACCCTTTACTATTATATATGATTATATGATATATGATGACATTATTACTATTATTCTTATTGTAATTATATGTATTAACCTATTGCATAGTAACTAGGGCTCATTAGTTTATAGATTTAGGAATGTGAAACAAATGGGATGTATGTGGATGTCCCAAAACCCCAACCATTCAAAACACACTGACATGGTGAGAACTGTATAACAAAGCTTTATTTTATACATAGAGCACAATCTGAAATGGACAAGACTGTGCATTAATATCATGGGTGTGGTGTGGGCAGATCCTGGGAGGGCAAGAGGCTTGTTTTTGGGAAAAAGGGCATACCTAAATGGGGTAATGTCATAGTCTAGAATAAGCATGAATCATAGAACCAACCAGGGTCACATGTGGTCACTACATTACTGCGACTGGAATCTGGTGAAAAAAAGGATCATCAAAAATCACTCCATTTAATTGAAGACAAAAGTCATGTGCATAGCACTTACAACTTGCCTATATCTGCTTATTTAAATAGATGAACATAGTCATGGATAATATCATACAGATCTATTCCACACATAGTGTGTTATAAGATATTAAGGAATAATCAGAATTTGATTAGCAGAATCTGTGACACAGACAGAGGAGGTTGAGGAACTTGCCTTCATGGTGTTGAGATTGGGCTATTAAGACCTACAGAGACAAGAACAAGATATCAGAACACTGTTTGGATTGACTGCAACACCTCATCCCAATGGCAACCCACATTGAAGATCAATTGTATCAAGCCAGCCAATAGTATGTCAACATTAATACAAAATATTATTCATTGAGGAGTGTGGATGAGGAGGACTTAGGGCAGTGGTTCTCAATCCTCTCCAAAGGAGCCATGATTTAGGTGAAGCTTGGGAACCAAAAGTGAGGCAACTAGTATTCAACAGGTGGTGGAGCCTTGAATTGCTTCACATGTGTATTCACACAGTGTTTCACTTAAATCATGGTCTGTCTGGTGGTTCATGGGTAGAGGTTTGACAATAACTGTCCTAGGGGACTTTCTCAACTAATTCCACTTTCTGAGCACTGGGCTCCATCTTCTGTGCCCATGCGCTTCCTCCCTCTACCAGTGCCAGGAGGTGTTGGAATGAGGGGCGCGTCTAACTGGGGTGGATGTGTAGCAGCTGGTGTTGGCATTAAGGGGTGACATGAGGAGGCTGCAGGCTCTGGTTGCAGTGGGGGTGGAGCCTATGGAACTGAAGGCTGTATAGTGTTGACGTAGGCTTCTGCCAACTGCACTAGCCATGCCAAGTGATGTGTCTGTGCTTGTCTGTCCCTATAATTAATTTGCTCATATCTCTCCATTCATCAATTGCGCCTCCTCACCTCACCATATATTGATCTGATGCTGTCGACCATCTCAGTAGCAATATCATTCTACTTTTCAAGCTTTGCTGTCAGCTGTTGCACTACTCCATAGTCACGCTTATCATCCATGTGGATGTGCTGCAAGATGACCCTCCATGTGCCTTCTGAGGGGCTGTGAGTTCTGTGGATGTGCTTTGGTGAGGTCAGAGGTGTTGCCCGTTGCTATGGTGTTGTCTGTAGGGATGGTGTTGCAATTGGTGATAGTTTTGCCCAAGGGGATGTTGTTGCAATTGTCAATGGTGTTGCCCGTAGGGATGTAGTTGCAATTGGTGAGGGTGTTGCTCGCAGCAATGATGTTGGCCCTGTCTGTTGGGGAAACATCTGCTGGGACAAAATCTGCTGGGACAACAACTGCTTGGGACAACCACTGCTGTGGCATTATCTGTTGGGACAACAAATGCTGGGACATCAACATTCAATACTCCATAGTCACGCTTATCACCCATGCGGATGTGCTGCAAGATTTCTCTCCAGTTGCCACAGGTATGTTATTGCAATTGGTGATCATGTTGCCCGTAGAGATGGTGTTGCAATTGGCAATGGTGTTGCCCATAGCGATGGTGTTGGCCTGTTCTGATGGGGCAACAACTGATGGGACAATAGCTGCTGTGGCATCATCTGTTGGGATAACAACTGTTGGGACAACATCTGTTGGGGCCTGGTCTGTTGGGGCCCGGTCAGGAGTGGAAGAGCATTGGGGTTCGGCCAACACATCCATTGCATCTTACCAGGTGGCAGTGGTGGGCCTGTTGAGAGTGGTCCCCAGGACCTCGACATCAGGTGGTTGATGGCTCTACAACATGTCTCTTGGTTCACATGGCTGGGAACGTTCCCATAATACATGTCAGGGCCCAGGGGATGTTCCCACAATGGTCTTGCTGTTGATGGGCCAGCCTCCTGTGATTATCCCAGGCCCTCAGCTTCCTCCACTTCCGGTACTGAAATGAGAGGACAATAGTATTTGAGTATTGATTCTCTAAACAATTGATTGCTGAGTGTTTTCAAATCCCTGACATCATGGTCACTTGTAATTGGCTGTGGGAATTGTTTTATGCAGATAAACATTGAGCTGTATCATGAGTATTGTGGATCATGGCTCATATCAATATATGTAATGCAGGTGCTGCATGCCATCTGCAGTTCCTTAGGACACATGCTCATCTGAATCTGCTGTGCAGTGTGTGAGACTGACCAACCTGTGACCAATTCTCAGCAATGGTTGTTAACTCGCTTCTAAGACATGGCCCAGGTTAGGCTAGTACACGACATGCACATGCAGTCCTTCAGAGTCTGTATCCGCATATGCTGCAGTGTGCACACCCATACATGTACTCTCAATTGGATGTAAAATCAATGTTGATCTGCAGCTATACCTCGTTTAACGCTGGGGATGGGTTCCAAGCCGTAGGAGTGTTAAGCAAAAAAGCTCTAAACAGTGCAGTTTAACATGGGGAAGATAGGAATAGGGGAACTCATGACACACAAAAACCCAATTGCAATTGAAATTGATACTGTTTTGTTTTATATGAACTTTGAACAAACAGCACCCATAACACAAAAACAAACTGCATTAGTAACTGCTATTCAGAATACATTTTACCTGCAGGTATTAGACAGACATTTCATTAATAACAAATATGATAATAATATGTTTGCTTCCTCAATGTATATGGTTATTGCTGCCCAATATATATATGTAGTCATTTTTTTTTTTACTTCTTTTTATTAGTTTTCATATAACAAATAAAACAATAAACATATACATAAACAGTCTTCACATACAAAATATACATTCACTCAGATTCAAAGGCAGGGAAATCATGACCATAATC
Source organism: Discoglossus pictus (assembly GCA_027410445.1). Taxonomy (NCBI): domain Eukaryota; kingdom Metazoa; phylum Chordata; class Amphibia; order Anura; family Alytidae; genus Discoglossus; species Discoglossus pictus. The sequence goes on from CM050166.1 coordinate 249,162,428, forward strand.
CCACCAGCATAGAATAGGAAGTCGGATAAACAGGAATAACATCAAATCTCGCAGGGGCAGAAGGAAAAGAGGGAGAGCAAAGCCCATCAACGGAAAAAAAAAATTCCTTTTCTTTTAAACCCTAACTATTCCTTCTTTCCTCTTTATAAAAGAGTCCCATATTTGCCAATGCTTATCCAGCCCCCTTTTTTTTACGCTTGCTTGACCAAAATACCTTAAGTCAAACTCTCTATTTTTAGTAACCACCCTGGCTATTTCTGACATAGACGGAAGTGTATTTTCTTTCCAATATTTACACATTAACCCTTTAACTACCAGCAGGATAGGAGATAGTAAAAAATATTCTTTTGGAAATATCTCCTTGAGATTAATGTGGAGTAATAACAGATCTGGATTAAATGGGATTTCAGCTTCTATTATCAACTCTAGCCATAAACAGCATTTCCTCCAAAAGGCCTTCACTTTGGTGCATTCCCACCAGACATGTTTAACATCAGCTCTCAAACCACACTCTTTCCAACAAAATACTATATCCTTATGAGAAAATGTATTAATTGAGTCCGGTGTACGGTACCACATGTTGACCATTTTGAAGTATGTTTCATAATTAGCAGAGGATCTAGCCGATATTTTTACCATATTTATAGTTTTAACCCACTTTTCCATACTAATAGATAATGATACATTTTCCTCCCATTTCGACATCCCTGGGGTTTTACTATTCTGAGTATTTAGGGAGATAATCTCCTGACATTTAGAAATTCTATGACGAGTATTTGTATTATATACTAGGAGTTCAAAGGGTGTTAACCTATCCATATTTTCCTTTTTAAAACCTCTCCGTTTTAGAACATTCTGAATATTCATATAATGTAGCCACAAATTTTTATCAAGTTTAAATTTGACATGTAATCTTCACCAACTAAGTAATATGCCTTCCTCATAAAAATCTATTATACGGTAAATACCATTCTCTTTCCATTTTCCCAGGGATAATGTCTTAAGCTCTGCCTTAAGTATTTCTACTGGTGTGGCCAATGATGGATATACTGATAATTTCATCTTAGATCTAATTTTCATCCAAAATTTAAGCAGAGATTTAACATGCTTTGGCACTAAGTTGTTCTTTACCAAATCCATATTTGAAATCCAAATTATGGCATTAATAGTGGTGGAATCCAAGAATACTTTCTCCATCTCTTTCCAATTTGGATTTACTGATGGAAGATTCCATGACATAATCTGGGCTAAAGATATAGCTGTAGAAATATCTTTTATGCATGGGGAGGGAAGTCCTCCAAACTCTATTCTTCTTCTAGTAATTGTACCAGCTATCCTCGCTCTTTTACCCTGAAGGATATATGTATCTATTAGTTGTGGAAATCTCTTTATCCAATAGAGCATGGGAATATCAGGAATGGATGTATGTTATTTTTGGAATGATGATCATTTTTATTACAGTTATTCTTTCAGTCCAAGATAAATGGATTGATCTCCACTCTTGGATAACTTTTGATATGGTTTTATATATATTAGACAGATTATTTTTTAAGGTATTTTTAATATCAAAAGATATGTATATTCCCAAATGTCTAATTTGTTTTACATTCCAATTATATTGATATCTCTCTCTTAGATTTGACTTAATTTCTGGAGATAAGCCTCTAGTAATTATATCTGTCTTAGATGTATTCACTTTAAAATAAGAGACATTACTCAAGCTATTTAATATCGCTTCTAGATTTAATAAAGATTTCTCAGGATCCGTGAGAGTGATAATCATATCGTCGGCATAAATAATTGTTTTATATTCTTTCTCCCCGATTTTAATACCGCTTATGTCCTTCGCTGTTCTTATTTTCTCTAACAGAGGTTCAATATATAAGACAAATAGTAACGGGGATAGGGGACACCCCTGTCTTGTTCCATTCGTCATGCCCAAAAAGTTTGTCTCAGTTTGTCCCCACCACTTTTGCTCTCAAGTTACTATACAGGGCTCTTTTTGCCTTATTTGCGAAATCCCCTAGACCATATTTCTGAAGCACTACCTGCAGGAACTCCCAGCTGACTCTGTCAAAAGCTTTTTCAGCGTCTAGTGACAGGGCCAACATAGGGGTTCCATTTTTTATCCCCGAAGATAGAATATTCATTAAACTTCTAATATTATCGCAGCCCTGACGAGATCTAACAAAACCTACCTGATCTGAGTTTATAAGTTTAACAATTAAAGGGTCTAGCCTTTTTGCTAATATTTTAGAGTATAATTTCAGGTCAAAATTTAAGAGAGATATGGGTCTATAACTCTTCTTATCGGTCGGATCTTTATCCTCTTTTAATATATTTATAATTTTTGCTTCCGTTAGTTCCGCCGGAAGATCTCCACTATCTTTTATTTCATTATACATCCTAGCCAGAGGAGCCTTCACTACCTCTAATAATATCTGATAAAAAAAGCTTATCTAACCCATCAGGGCCAGGGGCCTTATTGTTTTTACTTTCTTTAATCGCTTCTTCTATCTCCTCTTCAGTTATTATTCTGTTCAGGGTCTCTAGTTCTGTTGCTGAAATTCTTGGGAGATTCAGATCTCTTAAAAACTCCTCAGTATCCCTTATATCTTTTTTTATTTTTATATCTGAATTACTCAAATTATAGAGGTTAGAGTAGTTATGGAAGATATCACTTATGTCCCGAGGATCTCTATACACCTTATTATCCTCCCCTCTAATCTCTTGAATGCAGTTATGGATTCTTTGCTTTTTCATTTTATTTGCCAACATTTTTCCAGTCTTATCTCCTAATAAATATGTCTCCATCTGAGACCTCCAAATTAATCTATCCAGCTTATACTGTTCCACCTTATTTATTTGTTGCTGTATATTCCCAATCTCTTCCCTTAATTTAATATTTGGAGATTTTTTATTCATTTTATGTTTACCTTCCAAATTTATATATAAAGATCTTAAAGACTCTCCCCACTCTTTTTTTAGCAGAATTGTTTTAGATGTTAATATACGTCTAGTAAATGCCTTAAACAAGAGCCAAAGCGTCGTAAAAGACACAATTGAACCATTGTTTCTATCCAAAAATTCTATTTTTTTTTTTTTTTCTTTTAACAAACAAAATAAATACACACTGAGATTCTATAAACATAAATATTACAAAAAAGAAAGTCATTACATAAAATAATTTAACATTCTTACTCATTCATTCCACAATCATTCTTAAAAGGGAAGGAAAGTAAAGAGAGGGAAAATCAACTAGTTGATCCTTGATTTTCGTCCCATAATTTCCATTTTAAATGATCCACTTTAATTAAACCTCTTTGAGTATAATTCCTTTCCAATTCACGAGTATGTTTTATTTTCCAAACAATGTCTGAAAATAGAGGAGCAGTCTTATTTTTCCAATTACTGATTATTACTTTTTTAGCTATTGAAAAAGTCAAGATAGCAAGTGCTTTTTTCTCTTTACTGACATCGCCTGGAAAAAAATGTAGCAAACTGCATTCTCCTGTCATTGGCAAATGAATTCCCACCATCTTAAATAACAATTCATAACATTTTTCCCAAAAAGACTTTAGTTTAGAGCATTCCCATAGGATATGTAATAGGTTAGCAGAATTACCACACTCCCTCCAGCATAGTTTGTCCGAAGGACAATGTGAAATTTGAGAAATTTTCATTGGAGTAATATACCAATTATTAATTATTTTAAAGTGCATTTCTCTAAGTGATGGTTGTTTAATAAATCTATTAGTCAGGTTAAAGGCTCCCTCCCAGACCCTCATTTCTACATCCAGATTTAAATTCAGTTCCCATTGTTTCATGCTGCTCGTTTTAGTCTGTTTCCCCAAGGATCTTATGATACTAAAACATCTTGATATCAAATGTTTTTTCCCCGTTTTAAGGATAATTTTTTCCATCGGTTTTAGCTCATTGTCGTTTTGTGGGCCAAAGTTAAATTCGCCACAGGCTGCTCTATACGCTTCATATATTAACCATCCTTCTGCTGCAATGTTAAATTTGTTTCTAATTTGTTTGAAGGACGCTATTGATCCTTCAATCAACGTGTCTTTAACACGTTCTAATCCTTTGTTGTTCCACACTTTGAGCGCGCCTACCATATTTGGGTGTAACAGGGCTGCCACAGGCGTAACTACACTGCCTTTGGGAAGCAAGTTTTTACTCTTGTTAATCTGTCTCCAATTTCTTAGAATTTCTTTTATCACAGATGATCCAATCATAAGATACTTATAGAAGGGTTTCTCCCCAAATACCAAAGCTGATGGTTGATAATCTGGGATTAAAGCCTTTTCTTTAGTCATCCAAGGTAGTTTATCTGCTGGTTCCAGCCATTTCAAAGTATGTACTATATAATTAGCTTCTTGATAAAGTTGCAGCGATGGGTAGGAGACTCCTCCTTTTAGGAAACTCCTCCCTATCACTGCTTTTTTCACCCTCATATATTTCGAATGATGTATAAAATGATCAATTGCTTGTTGCAGTTTCTTTAACCAATATCTAGGGATATTATAAGGAATACATCTCAGAACATAATTCAGTCTTGGGAGTAAAATCATTTTAACTACAGCAATTCTACCATAGAATGAAAATCTATCTCCTCTCCATTTCTCTATAATATTTTGAAACTTGGCATATAACTCCTTATAGTTTATATCTACCGTTCCCTGAGAGTTACCCAAAAATGTGATACCCAGATGTTTAAATGATTTAGAATTCCAATTAAAAGGATAGGTAACTTTCAGCTTCCTTAACAAGCTTACTGAAAAGTTGGAAAACAATGTTTCTGATTTCTTATAGTTCAATTTATAATAGGAGATTTTACTGTAGCTTTGTATTAAATTTGACATATATTGAAGTGAAACCTCAGGTCTGGTGAGAGATAAAACAACATCATCTGCATATAAACTAATTTTATGCTCCCTCTCTCCCACCCCGATCCCACGGATTTGTGGGCATGATCTTATGGCTTCAGCCAATGGTTCTATCATCAATGCGAACAAGGTAGGAGAGAGGGGGCAACCCTTTCTAGTGCCATTTGATATTCCAAAGGGAGTTGTTCTACATCCCAAACCTGTTACTTCTGCCAGGGGGAATTTATACAGAGCCCCTACCGCTCGGGCCCCAAATTCCCCAAATCCAAATTTGGACAGTGTTAATTGCATGTATTCCCACCCTATTCTGTCAAATGCTTTTTCGGCATCTAAAGACAAGAACAGGGTGGAAATTCCTTTTGCCCTTGCTACCTCACCAAATCCATGATCTTCCTGATGTTCTCCGATCCTTGCCTTCCAGCCACAAAACCCATTTGTTCTATTGCGATTAATTTCTCTACATTTTTTTGGATTCTAAGTGCCAGAATTTTTGCATACAATTTAATATCTGCGTTTAATAGTGAAATGGGTCTGTAGCTGGCACACAATTGTGGGTCTAGGTTGGGCTTAGGGATCTTTATTAATGCTACTTTTGTCATTTCCTCTGGCATAGTACCTTTTGTTTTGATTTCATTAAACATTTCTGTCAAACAAGGACTTAAAATTTGGCAAAAGGTTTTGTAAAAAAGATTAGTGTATCCATCTGGGCCTGGTGTGGTATAAAGTTTCAATTCTTTAATCACTTGTTGAACTTCCTGGATTGTAATGGGGTTATTCAGTTCCGTTAGATCATCTTCTGATAGTTTCGGTAATTGAATACCGTCCAAGAATGTTTGTATTTCCTCTACTGTCGGTTTATTAAAGGAAGGGTTTTTTTTCCAGATTGTACAAGCCCTGGTAATAGTTTGAAAATGCTTGTCCTATTTCTTGAGGGGAAGAGAGGTACTTCCCATTTTCCTTAATAACTACTATTCTCTTCTTTTCTTTTTTCCTTTTCGCTTGAGTGGCTAGTAATTTACTATTTCTATTGTTTTGAAAATGGTATATTTGTTGATAATGCCAAAGGGCACTATCTGATCTTTGTTGATTAATCTTATTTATTTTATTTTGAATTAATTTAATTTCCATCATAATCTGAGGTTGCGGGTCCATCACAAATCTAGATTCCAGTTTATTCAAATCTATATGTAATTTTTTTAAGTGAATCTCCTCTCTGTTTTATCAACTGAGCTTTAAGTTTGATAATCAGACCTCTTGTGAAAGCTTTTTGTGCGTTCCAAATCGTGCAATATGAAGAAACAGTGTGATTATTTAAATCAAAAAATTCAGAGATTTCTTTATTTAGAGTTTCCTTATTTTTTTCCATTTTTAATATAGTGTCGTCTAATCTCCATTGTGATCTATCTAATTTTACTTTATTTATTTCAACCATTAGTGTGGTGTACGCGTGATCTGAAATTACAATATTACCTATTTCAGTGTGTGTTATTTTATTAATTATTTGAGAGTTTACTAATATTAAATCAATTCGTGAATACGTATTATGAGGGTTTGAATAAAATGAGAATTCTTTTTGATTTGGGTGCTGAACTCGCCAAGCATCAAATAAACTATTATTTATAATCCATTCTGTAAATGCTTGAGAAATGTTATTCACTCTTTTTAAATTTTTATTCACCAATATTTTAGACCTATCCAGATTTATGTTTGAAACCAAGTTAAAATCCCCTGCCATAATGAGCGGGCCCTGTGCATATTTCTTAATTAGCTTACCTACTTTTTTTATAAATTCCATTTGTTTCTCATTAGGAGCATAAATATTGATCAACGTTATTTTCTGATTATTAATTTGGCCATTCCATAAAATATAACGTCCATCTGGATCTGTAATTGCAATTACTTCCACTATTTCTAAATTATTGGGAAAAAAAATTGATACTCCTCTCTTTTTTTTTCCCCCTGTTGAATGATGTCTAAGATCAAAGTAACCTTCCGCAAACCCAGGAATTTTTTCTTTCCCCCAGTGGGTTTCCTGGAGAAAAATCAGATCTGCTTTTTCCTTTTTACAATATCTGTAAATTGTTTTCCTTTTGCTAGGTGAATTTAAACCACTAACATTCCAACTTAATAGTTTTTAAAGCCATTTTTGTTGGGGTATTACTATAAAAATACTATAATTTACCAAACCATTACTTGAGAGTGCTTCATTTGCTATAAGTTTATAAATCAACAAACAAGACCCTTTCTTACTAACATTCATACATACATTCATACTATTGGAACAGATTGGGTTATACTGCATTCTTTTCCCAATTATGTTCCGCAGGGATTCAGCCGTTGTTCAAAAATGAGTAGCGGTATAATGTAGAGATGGCAGTACCGTTTACTTAAATTTTTCATCCTATAATTCTATATCTCCTTTCTTAAGACTATCAATTGCTAAGCAGAATCATTACTAATCTTCCCCTTTCATTTTTTACTTCTATCCTGTTTCTAAAAGAGAAAAAATAATTACTTTACACTACTTAAACTTTTAATACTGTTATTTCTTAGTCTGTAGAAAAAAGGAAAAATAAGTCCTCCAATTTATACAATCAATAGTTCCGGATAAGGGTGTAAGCCATTGTCCACTTCTTTTCTCTCTTCTTGGGAGTCATTTCACCTGCCACTCTGGTGTTGGGATTTTCAATTCAGCAGTTAAATCCTTTGAGTCTCGTGAGTTAGTCTTCAGGTTTCTCAAAAATATTTCTCCTTCTGCAATAGAACAAATCCTGTGCCAAGAGGATCCTTGTAAAATGAATAAACCTACTGGAGACGTCCATTTATAGATGAAGTTATGCTTCCTTAATTCTTGTGTTATGTGCCTAAATTCCTTTCTTCTGTTAATTGTCGCTTTTGACAAATCTGAGAAAATTTGTATTTTTTCATACAGGGCTTCAAATATCTTTTTTGTATAACTTGCTTTAGAGATTGCTTCCTTTATTGGAAAGTGATGGATTTTCACAATCACATCTCTAGAAGTTTTATTTTGTAAGTGCGTTGGTAGAGGGATTCTATGAACTGCCTCAAATTTCTGATCCAGTTGTGAGAAGGATGGCATAATATTAGTAAATAAATCTTTTACATATGTTGAGAGTTCTTCTTTTTTTATAGCTTCTGGGATTCCTCTTATACGGAGATTATTTTTCCGTTCTTTATCTTCCATTTTATTTATTTGATCGTTCAAAGTTATAATTTGAGTAGACATTTTTGAGGATTGCTCCAATAACATATTATGGTCCATGACTAATTTGTCAAATTTGACTTCCAATTCTGCTGATCTTTCATTCACTTCTTTTATTGATTTGGCATTTTCCATAATTTGGATCTTGATCTCTGCTAAAAATTCTGCTTGGAAGTTCTTTAAAATTTCTTTCATTTTATCAATAGTAAGTAAATTCCCTTCTTGAGATTCAGATTCTCTGGTTGGTGAGCTGGGAGAGGGAAGAGTTGTACTTTGATTTGACCCTTCTTTCACCGATTGTTTTTGAGTCAAATTGGTTAAATTTTTTGGAGTGAAAAAGGGGGATGGCTCTGCCGTCAGACTCTTTCTTACTTTAGCTTTGCTTTTCGTAGCCATTTTATCACTTTTTTTCCTCCCCAGTTTCACTTTTCCTTTTTTTCCTTTATTACTCTTTCACTTTAAAATTCTTAATATAGGGCTAATACCAAGAGTTAGACCCCTTGCTCTTTTACAAAAAAATGTTTTTGTTCTCTTTCCCTTTCTTTACAGGAGTACTTTTATGGGAATGTTTAAAGTTCCATATTGGTTCAGATTTATCTAATTCCAGCTATTTTTTACTTCTTCCAGACTCTATATAGCTTTAATAAGCTTGAATAAGCCTCTGTGTGTTACCCGAATTTCCACAGAAATATCCGGACAGTGCAATCCCCCAAAAATGGTGGACATATATCCTTTCAAGAATTTTAGAGGTATTTAGAGGAGATTTGTATAATCTTATCCTTTTGTTTTTGTAGATTATTTACTAGGGACCCAATGGTTTCCTTAACCATGTGCACAGTCTTTTAATGTTTTATCAGTCTTTTTGAGCAAGTTTGCTTTCTTATGGAGTGATCTTTTTAAAGAGTAGCGTTCTGCACGCTTTTACCATTGTTACTGTATAAGTGTTCTCTGTATGGGCCAAGCCCAGTAGCTGAGTCTCATGTCATATATTACAGCAATTGCTGCATTGTGTTCCACTTATCAAAATAAAGAAAATAATAGTTTACTTAACTTTGTTAAGCTTGCCTCCAGGGTTCAATCTGCCTTGTTGCTGGCTCAGCGTCCGTCGCAGTCTCTGTGCTCCAAACCTCTTGAGTCTGTGCTGCTGAGGTCCGCCGTCACGGTACTACAAGCTTGCCTGTGAGATCCACGCTTCCTCCTTGAAGTCGGCGTTCCACGAATCTCCACCTTTTTTCCTTCTTACGCTTTATGCCCTGTAGTCAGAGCTGGAAACCCTTCCTGCATATGGCGCTATCCGCTACATCCACTCAACCCTTCCCAGGGCCGTCGGATCTCTGCTGCACACAGCTCTGCTTGGCCGCAGGGCCTTCTCCTCAGCTCCTTTCTCCTTTAGAAGTAGTATTTTAGAGGGCTATGCCCTCTCTCGCTCAGCACACGGATACATTCGGTCCTCTCTCTCACGGACGCCTTCTCCACCCGCTGACGCCGACCTTCGCGGCTACATTACCATTTCCGGTCACTCCCCATCCAAAAATTCTATTAAGTTTCCCTTTATTTCATTAACTCTTGTTTCATCTTTCAAGATCATTGGCTCCAATCTCCAGTTTCTATTTATTTTAAAGTTTCCAATTTTTTTTGATTCTGTAATTTTCTTAGAGTCAATAATACTATGATTTCCTATTTCTGCTTTGGCTTTGCTTGACCTGTCTCTCTCGGGGTCCAAGACCAAATTAAGATCCCCACATATGATCGTCTTACCTTTTTTAAATTTGGTAACTCATTTCAGGATATTGATTACATATCCTTCTTGTTTACGGTTAGGTGCATAAATATTTACAATTGTATATAACTGATTATCTATGTTTCCAATCCATATAATAAATCATCCTCCATCTATTTTACCAAATTCTTTTTTTTATGGATACCCCTCTTGATTTACTATTATACGAGGAGGCTATACTATAGACAAATCTTTTATTCCTTAATAAGTAAGAGTACTGTTTTTTTAGGTGTGTTTCTTGGAGGCATACTATATTTGCTTTTAATTTCGCATATTCCTGAAAAGCCAACTTTCTTTTGAGGGGGGAATTTAATCCATTAATATTATATGAGATTAATGTAATATCCATCTTTTAAACTTAATAAAAGGTAACATATAATCCTATTCTTCCTCCTATCCTGCGCTCTTCCCCTAACTCGTGCCCAATCATTCATTCTTTCATTCTCATCCCATAACATACATTTATCTGTCCAGTTCTTAAAGACAGACTTCATACTAGGGTCTCTTTGACCAAAATTTGGAAATAGCCAGCGTTGACCAATGACAGTGTTGTCGGGGTGTAACCCCTATATTTTTCCCCTTTTTTCATTTCTTTTCCTTTCCTTTTCTTTTCTTTATCCTTCCCTTTCCCTTTTTTCCCCACTTTCAATAACTACCGGTTCCTCTTTTAATATTGTTATTTCTTTACTCCCCTATATCCACCTTCCCACTTCCTCCAATCTCCCTAGTCATGTGAGCATTTTACCTTTTTATCTACAGTTTCCCTTCCAGCTAATAGTTCAGACCTGGACAGACCTACAATAATACCTTCGGTTATTACAAGCAAGATGGAATAAACCATAAGGAGGGGAGGGAAAGCAGAGGGGAAGTATATACAATTATCAACATTATACAGTGTTAAAACCATATTCATATATACACTCAAGATCATTACTATTCCAAAGTGCAATGGGCAATAAGTAGAGATGTCGCGAATAGTTTGCCGGCGGACTGTTCCCGGCCAACATAGCATGTTCGCGTTCGCGGCAACCTGCAAACCTATGCGATATTCGACCCGCCCCCTATACTTTATCATTGAGCAAACTTTGACCCTGCAACTCACAGTCAGCAGACACATTCCAGCCAATCAGCATCATACCCTGCTTCCCAGAGCCTTCTAACTCATGGACAGCAGCCATTTTGGAATCATAACTAACTTGCAGTCTTACTGAGAGGAGGCTGAGTGTAGGTGATACTGCATCAATAGGGAAAACCATAGCTAAGCTACTGTACACAGTGTGCAATACAGTCCTGAAGGACTCTTTTGATCTCTGCTGCAAGGACACTCCTGAGTCTCTTACCCCCCTTATCATCATCCTCCCCTCACCTTAGCACCCAACCCTAACACCCCTCAGACTTATCCTTAACACTCATCAACCTAACACCTAACCCTAACACCCCTCACACTTATCCCTAAGACCTAACACCCCTCACACTTATTCCTAACATGCCTCACCCTAACACCCCTTACACCTATCCTTAACACCCCTCACCCTAACACCTAACGCTAACACCCCTCACACTTATCCCTAACACCCCTTACCCTAACCCTAACACCCCTCACACTTATCCCTAACACCTAACCCTAACATCCCTCACCTAACACCTAACCCTAACACCCCTTATACTTATCCCTAACACTCCTCACCATAACACCTAACCCTAATACCCATCACACTTATCCCTAACACCCCTCACCCTAACCCTAACACCCCTCACACTTATCCCTAACACCTAACCCTAACATCCCTCACCCTAACACCTAACCCTAACACCCCTTACACTTATCCCTAACACCCCTCACCCTAACACCTAACAATAACAACCCTCACACTTATCCCTAACACCCCTCACCCTAACCCTAACACCCCTCACACTTATCCCTAACACCCCTTACCCTAACCCTAACACCCCTAAAACTGATCCCTAACACCTAACCCTAACATCCCTCACCCTAACACCTAACCCTAACACCCCTTATACTTATCACTATCACCCCTCACCCTAACACCTAACCCTAACACCCCTCACACTTATCCCTAACACCCCTCACACTTATCCCTAACACCTAACCTAACATCCCTCACCCTAACACCTAACCCTAACACCCCTTACACTTATCCCTAACACCCCTCACCCTAACACCTAACAATAACACCCCTCACACTTATCCCTAACACCCCTCACCCTAACCCTAACACCCCTCACACTTATCCCTAACACCCCTTACCCTAACCCTAACATCCCTCACACTTATCCCTAACACCTAACCCTAACATCCCTCACCCTAACACCTAACCCTAACACCCCTTACACTTATCCCTAACACCCCTCACCCTAACACCTAACACCCCTCACACGTATCCCTAACACCCCTTACCCTAACCCTAACACCCCTCACACTTATCACTAACACCCCTTACCCTAACCCTAACACCCCTCACATTTATTCATAACACCCATCAACCTAACACCTAACCCTAACATTCTCACACTTATCCCTAAGACCTAACACCCCTCACACTTATTACTAACATGCCTCACCCTAACACCCCTTACACTTATCCCTAACACCCCTCACCCTAACACCCCTCACACTTAGCCCTAAAACCCCTCACCCTAACACCTAACCCCCTCACCCTTATCCATAAAACCCCTTACCCTAACACCCCTCACACTTATCCCTGTGTCTCTTCCCCCCCTTATAATCAAGGGGGGGGGAAGGTGGATGATGAGAGAGGGGGGAAGAGACACAGGAGAGGATGATGAGGGAGGGAGTAAACAGACACAGGGGAGGATGATGAGGGAGTGGGTAAAGAGATACAGGGGAGGGTGATGAGGAAGGGGGAAAGAGACACAGGGGAGGATGGTGAGTGAGGGGGGAAGAGACACAGGGGAAGATGATGAGGGAACGGGAAAAGAGACACAGGGGAGGATGATGAGGGAGGGGGCAAGAGACACAGGGGAGGATGATGAGGGAGGGGGTAAAGAGATACAGGGGAGGATGATGAGGGAGGGGGTAAAGAGACACAGGGGAGGATGATGATGGAGGGGGGAAGAGACACAGGGGAGGATGATGAGGGAGGGGGTAAAGAGATACAGGGGAGGATGATGAGGGAGGTGGGGAGGATGATGAGGGAGGGGGGTGAGACACAGGGGAGGGTGATGAGGAAGGGAAGAAAGAGACACAGGTGAGGATGATGAGGGAGGGGGAAAAGAGACACAGGGGAAGATGATGAGGGAGGGGGGAAAGAGACACAGGGGAGGATGATGATGGAGGGGGGAAGAGACACAGGGGAGGATGATGAGGGAGGGGGGTAAAGAGATACAGGGGAGGATGATAAGGGATGTGGGAGGATGATGAGGGAGGGGGGTGAGACACAGGGGAGGGTGATGAGGAAGGGGGAAATAGACACAGGGGAGGATGATGGGGGGGAAGAGACACAGGGGAAGATGATGAGGGAGGGGGAAAAGAGACACAGGGGATGATGATGAGGGAGGGGGGAAAGAGATACAGGGGAGGATGAGCGAGGTGGGAGGATGATGAGGGAGGGGGGGATGAGACACAGGGGAGGGTGATGAGGAAGTGAAGAAAGAGACACAGGTGAGGATGATGAGGGAGGGGGTAAGAGATACAGGGGAGGGTGATGAGGAAGGGGGAAAGAGACACAGGGTAGGATGATGAGGGGGGGGGAGAGACACAGGGGAAGATGATGAGGGAGTGGGTAAAGAGATACAGGGGAGGATGATGATGGAGGGGGATGTTAGGTTATTTATGCCCTTTATGGATTAAAACCAGACACTGCATCAACTATGTAATTTTCCGTGGGAGTTTTGCCATGGACCCCCCTCCGGCATGCCACAGTCCAGGTATTAGTCCCCTTAAAAAAAATTTCCATCACTATTGTGGCCAGAAAGAGTCCCTGTGGGTTTTAAAATCCGCCTGCCCATTGAAGTTTATGGCGGTTCGCCGGGTTTGCCGGTTCGCGAACATTTGCGGCGGTTCGCGTTCGCGGTTCGCGAACCGAAAATGTTATGTTCGCGACATCACTAGCAATAAGCAATACAGAATTTATCTAAGTCTCACTTTCTTCTATTGCAACACCCTTTATAACGCATAAAAAGGAAGCTCTTCCCCCCCTTTCCCCTCCATATTACAATTTTCCATAAGTTACTACCCGTGTTCATAAATTTGTGCAATATTACAGTTTTGTTAGATATATATATAATCTCTACAATTTATAAAGTGCATCATGCAATTATCCAACTATTCAATCTTCAAAATATTCTACCAAGGTAAATTCCCATTAAAGTAGCCTACAAACTAAATCTACATATTTATTTATAGCTTAAGTTCCCAAAGTGCATCCTCCTTTACAGAGCAAATTACGTGCAAAGCTAATATATAAGTGATAAGATAATCCTTCCATAAACATTACTCTCTTAAAAAAAAAGTATAAACAACAGTATATTAAGGTAGTAGAAGAGTAAGGTAGACAAACACGTGAGTATAGATCGACACTACCAACATATTCCCTCTTTCCTTTTATCCTCCTTTTTTTTATTATTTTTGTTGCCATTCTGGCCTCAGTAATATATCCTTTCGGATTATATTTATCTGATTGTCCATCTTTATATTCCATGACTTTAAAAGTTCCTCTCCATTTTTAGCTGATTTTATGCCAACTTAGATCTTTCTTTACCATAAGGCCTATGGGCGTTATCCATCTATAGATCAACTTTTCTTGTCTTAAATGCTCTGTAATAACTGAGAACTCCTTTCTTTTAATTAAGGTAGCAGCAGAAATATCTTGAAAGATTTTTATTTTCTCATGTGGTGCCTTTTTATATTTCTCTTGAAAATTGGCTTTCATATTTAGGTCTCTCGTGGATAACTTATGAAACTTAACAATCACATCTCTTGGCAGCTTATTTTTCAAATGCATTGGAGTAGGGATTCTGTAAAATGAGACCATCTTATCTTCCCCTTGGTTATAACTCAAAGCCATGGATAAGTACAATTTTAATAGGTATACTTCTAAGTGTTCATCCATAATTGATTCATCAATTCCCCTAATCCAGAGATTCTTTCTTCTGATTTTATCATCAATATTACAGATTCTATTATCTAGAATAATCATTTTCTCTTCTAGTTCCAGGTTCTGCTTCTGAAGGTAGTTGTTATCTGCAGCAATTTTATCGATTTTGGCCTCCAAATCTGATGTTCTAATGTTTAAAACAATAATTTATTTTGCATTGTCCAGTATTTGATTTTTTATATCTGCAATAAAAGATGTTTGGAACTCCTGTAGTAATATCTTCATTTTTCCCACTGTAAGTGTTTCTTCTTCTTGTATATTTGATTCTTTACTAGTATTGCTTTCGTTCAAACTCCCTATACTCTGACTGAGATTTTGTTCTGTGTCAGGGGATATGGGAAGACAGATCTCCTGCGGTTTTCCTTGAATTTTTGGAGTAAAAAAAAGTATTAGGTTTTTGTTGGAGTCCTTTTTTTTCTTTATTTTTTTATTTTACCCGGCATTGCTGATTTATTAAATATATTCCCTCTTTTCTTTCTTCTTGTCTTTCCTTCTTTTTATAATTATCTTTTAACCAACTTTCCAACATCAGTTTCAACAGATTATTGGGAGTAATTCAAACCCAGAACTTTCAAGCAGTTTGTCAAAGTTTAGAGCACTATTCGAAGCAATGCATATTTAGGCCAAAATAATGATATTAAGCGGAGTCTGTTATGTAACTTAAGACCATTCAGCTTATACCACAGAGATCATCTTCTTACTTACTTTACTTTGTTTGTACATGGGCCTTCCAGTTACATTATAGGATCAAATTATATTTCAGTCCATATGCAATATCTTTTAATATAAGGAGGTAATGTGAGAGGTTATAATTGAAAAACTTATTTTCATTTGGGAAAAAAGCTGTTTTTTTAGAAGGCGTCTTTCCACCCCCATGCGCAGCCTGCAGTATAGATCTTAAGTACACACTCCTACCTCTGGAGGCTCCTCTGGAGACTTTGTACCTTTTCTAGGGGTTTATTGATGCATTGATGTAAAAAAACTCCTTTCTTTCAGTATTCACAGTGTAGTTCCTTCTAGGTCTCCATGAGTAATATAACTGTAACATGTAATATGTGCTTTTTCCTCATTGGACCCCTAATTTCATTATGTATCTTTAGTTTGTGATTTTTGCAACCTCTGAGTTGCTTCCTGCTATGCAGTACTGTTTAGCGTGGTATATTGTTACATACGTGTTCCATACATGCGTCGCAGTGATTTGCCTGCAAGTCTCCTTTCCTCCAGTCCTGTCTTCTTAACTTTGCGTTAGAGTCACAGAAGAACAAGCAGCCTATAGAGCAGGAGTTAGAGCACTGCTCACCGTCTTCTACACTGCCGGTGCCTCCTTTCCTCTTTCTCTCTGGTCCTGTCTTCCAAACTTTGTATATGGGTCACAGGGGAACATGCAGCCTGCAGTACATGGGGGAGGACGCAGCTCACATCAGCTACACTCCCGACATCACCTCATCCACCGCTGCGACGCTCAAACAACGCCAAAAAACATTTCCGGTAGCACCCTCCTTGTGCTGTTTACTTGATTCTGATGAGATATATCTGTAGTCATAACCAGAGATCTTACAGTGATTTTGTATGTCAGTTATCTATGTAAGTGGGGTTCATGTGTGTGCATATGATGGTGTGATGGTGTACATGATACTCATATTGCAGGGTTTCCTATAAGCCAGTGTCCAGCTGTCCTGGAAGGCAAACTTCTGCTGCTTGCTTCATCCACTCCTTCAGAGTCCGCTCCCATCCACAGTATGTGATGTTAACTGGTGGGCCACTACCGGTTGCACAGGCTGCGCTGGCCTCCGCTGCCATCATCTTCTTCACCTTAATTCATCAGTCATCATATCAGTGTTTCACAGACTTCACATCCCTGTTTGCAACCCCTGCAACAGCTGCAGCATCTCGCTAGCCCTCACATCCCTCCCACCATGTTTGCTGCAGGCCCGGAGGCATACAGTATATATACTGTGATATGAGGCCTGCAAATCGAATGAGGCTCAATATTGTTAAGTCTCAAATCCTGACATATGTATGCACCACTGGAATAGATGATCCAGGGTCCATACCTCTGTGAGAGGTGTGAGCATGTTGCCTATCTTGAAACTCAAATTGGAGAACTGTAGAGGAGAATTGCAGTACTTAGTGATATTGCTCCACTGGAAAGGGAGTTGGTGCTCACGAAGCACAGTTTAGCTGGGCCTAGCATGGAGGGTGGATCTGGGGCTAGTGAGGATGTCCAGGGAGGTAGCTGGGTTACAGATAGACACCAACAGATTTGCAAGATTGAGTGAAACTTAAGGGGATTCCCATTCAGGAATGGCAATGCCAGATAGAACTGTTCCCTCTAGCAGCCGAGAGAACAGGTCTACTGGAGTAGTGGGAGGGCAGAATAGGCAGATCAACAGGCAGGTTTTGGTGGTTGGGGACTCTATTATTAGGAAGGTAGACAGGGTGATTTGTCACCCAGATTCCAACAATCAAATAGTTTGCTGTCTCCCGGGTGCACGGGTTTGGCATGTTGTGAATTGGGCAGATAAATTATTGGGAGGGGCTGGAAATGAACTGGCGGTACATATTGGTAACAATGACAGACTTAGTGGAAGATGTAGTGTCCTAAAGAATGATTTTAGAGAACTAGGTAATAATCTGAAGGCAAGGACCTCCAAGGTAGTATTTTCTGAGATACTACCAGTGCCACGTGATAGCCCACGGAGGCAGAAGGAGCTTAGGGAAGTTAATGTGTGGCTAAAAATATGGTGCATTAAGGAGGGGTTGGGGTTTTCAGAGCACTGGACTTACTTCTCACTTGGGTACAATCTATATAGCAGGGATGGATTGCACCTTAATGATGAGGGAGCTTTTGTGCTAGGGGATAGGATTTTAAAAACGGCTGGGGGAGTTTCTAAACTAGTAGGTGGGGGGAGGGATGAGATAGAAGTAATTGGGTAGAAAGTGTATAGGGGGTAAGGAACGTATTAACTAGTCATGGGGGAGGAGATGGGGGAAGGTTAGTACAGTCAATAGGGAGGTATTGCTAAGTAACTCAGGTACAGTGGCAGGCACTTCAGAACTACAGACTCATAACATAAGGTTTATGCTCGCTAATGCCAGAAGCTTGCCAGGAAAAATGGGAGAGTTAGAATTATTAGCAGTTAATGAGAAATGGGATTTAATAGAAATTACTAAAATGTGGTGGTAGGAATCTCATGACTGGACTGTTGATCTGGATGGTTATAACCTATTTAGGAAAGATAGGGGCAATAGTAGAAGAGGGGGAGGTATTTGTCTGTATGTTAATCCTGAATTTAAGCCTATTGTCAGAGAAGATATTTATGGTGGAACTAGCGATAATGTTGAATGTTTGTGGGTAGAGTAAAATAGTGGAGCAGCAAATTCTAAAGGAATATTAGTAGGAGTATGCTATAAACCCCCAAATATAATTGAAAGTGAGGAAATGCAATTATTGTTACAGATTGGAAATGCAGCTAAGCATGGTCAAGTTCTAATAATGGGAGATTATTTACCCTGAAATAAACTGGATAAATGAGACCAGCAGTTCAGCTAAGGGGAGCAGGTTCTTGAGTACACTCAGAGATCCTTATCTGGACCAGGTTATACAAGAACCTACTAGAAATAAGGGAAATCTTCGATTTAGTTATCACAAATAATATTGATATAATATCAAATGTTGAAATAGGACAACCTTTGGGAAACAGTGATTACAACACAGTCTCATTTGAGATTGAATTAAAACAAACATAACTGTAAGGGGCTAACGAAAACTCTTAATTTTAAAAGGGCAGATTTTAACGGTCTAAGGGCAGCAATGCAACGTATAGAAAGGGATAGAGAACTGACAGGTAAAAATAGTGAACATAAATGGACGACATTCAAATCTTTACTTAATAAACGTAATTATCACCATATATCATGTGAAAATAAAAGTAGAAGGAGTAAATCACAACCCATGTGGCTTAGCAATGAATTGAAGATGAAGATGAGGAGTAAAAAAAAAGCATTTAAATTATACAAACAAGAGGGGACAGAGGCTGCTTTACGTAAGTACAAGGAAATCAACAAGGCTTGCAAACAGGGTATTAGACTGGCTAAAATTTAAAATGAAAAGTTAGTTGCAAATGAGAGTAAGACTAACCCTAAAATATTTGTTAAATATATTAATGGGAAGAAGGCCAGGAAGGAAGCTATAGGAACATTACAATGTGACACATGCCATCTGATAATTAGTGACCAAGAAAAGGCAGATGAGCTAAATAGGTTATTTTTTTATACACAAGGGAGGTACCAGTGGTTGGGTCACTGCAACATTATCGGGTTATACTACCGTCACCAAATAACTGGTTAACGCAGGAAGAAATCCAAAAGAGGTTGGAAAAAATAAATGTTAATAAAGTCCCAGATCCTGACGGAATACATCCAAGGGTACTAGCGGAACTGTGCTCTGTAATAGCAAAACCATTATATCTAATTTTTCAAGATTCACTCAACACTGGGTCTCTCCCAAATGACTGGAGAAAGGCAGAGGTGATACCTATATTTAAGAAGAGAGCAAGAGCAAATCCAGGGAATTATAGACCAGTGAGACTCACTTCGGTAGTGGGAAAGCTTTTAGAAGAGTTAATAAGGGATAATATACAGTAATATGTCTATTGAAACAGGAGTAGGAGCCAACATGGATTTATGAAGGATAGGTTATGTCAAACAAACCTAATTAGTTTCTATGAGGAGGTTGTTAGGAACTTGGATCAAGACAACTCAGTGGATGTAGTCTATTTGGATTTTGCAAAGGCTTTTGATACAGTTCCACATGGGAGACTATTAAGCAAACTAAAGGATACAGAAATTACCATAAATATTTGCTTATGGATTGAGAGCTGGCTAAAAGACAGGAAGCAAAGGGTTGTGGTAAATGGAACATACTTGAATTGGACTAATGTGGTAAGTGGGGTTCCTCAGGGTTCAGTATTAGGTATCTTCGTTTTTAACATATTTACTAATGACTTGGAAGTGGGATTGGAGTGTGGTGTCTGCATTTTTGCTGATGACACAAAGTTGTGCAAGGTAATTAAATCAGAAAATGATGTACTTTCCCTCCAAACGGTTTTGGATAAATTAGAGGAATGGGCATCTACGTGGCAGATGAGATTTAATACGAATAAATGTAAAGTTGTACATCTGGGAAGGAAAAATAGCCATGCAATTTATAATCTAAATGGAACAAATCTAGAGGTATTACATATGGAAAGTGATTTGGGAGTACTTGTAACAGTGCTCAATGCCAAGCAGCATCTGCAAATGCAAGTAAAATATTAGCATGTATTAATAATGGTATAGAAGGGAAACAAATATAATTGTCCCACTATACAAATCCCTAGTACGCCCTTTTTCGAATATGTAGTACAATTTTGGGCCCCACTACATAAAAAAGGACATTTTAGAGCTGGAACAAGTACAGAGCAGAGCAACAAAGCTAACAAAGGGAATTGGGGGGCTAAGTTATGAAGAAAGACTAACAAAATTAAACTTATTTACTCTAGAAAAAAGGCATCTAAGAGGGGATATGATTACCTTATATAAATATATCCAGGGTCAATACAAGTCTTTGTCAAGGGAACTTTTTTGTGCCAAGAGGTTTTCAACTGACATCCTTTTAGATTAGAAGTAAAAAGATTTCACCTTAAATAAAGAAAAGGGTTCTTCACAGTAAGAGTGGTTAATCTGTGGAATTCTCCACCAAAGGTGGTGACAGGGGATTTGATAAATAACTTTAGAATGGGATTGGATATATATTTTAATAAAAAGGGCATTAAGGGCTATCCTGGATAAATAGAGGGGGACTATTCCAGGGTTGAATCCGATCGCCAGTATCTGGGGTCAGGAAGGAATTTTATATATTTTTCCCTGTTGAGACAATTGGCAAAGTTTCACTGTTTTTTTTTTTTTTTTACTGTTTGCCTTCCTCTGGATCAATTAATAATAAATCTGCATATTGCAGATCAGAGAAGATCTAAAGAGGTTGAACTTGATGGACTAAATTATTTTTTAAACCTAAATTACTATGTAACTATGTAACTATGTAACTATGTATAGACCTGCAAACTTACACCACATCAGACAAACTGTCGTTAAATTTCAAAGCAAAAACCAAACTGGAAGAAAAAAATCTTACATGCAAGTAGGTTTATTTACATATGGTGTCAATTGTAGCTCTCAGAAAGAGATTAATCGTTTTTTTCCACAGTCCACAACACATCCAGACAAACTGACTGTATTTCCTTATTTACCAAAAACATATTTTGCATTTCAAAAGATTTTTTTCAAATAATGCAAGGCAAGTGTTTTGTGGGGCTAATCATGCATAAACAGTACTTCCATGAATTATGACTGAATTATTTATTTATTGGTGGTTTTCAATGGTTGGCCTTTGTTGGTGTAGTAATTGTTTAAAATGGCACATAGAGTTTCCTCTGAGGAAAAGTGGTTCCTTAAAAAGAGAACGCGACACCTTTAAATTCGTCCGCGATGTGTAAACATTGTTCTCTATGTGTTTTGCCATTGTATGGAGTTTAATATGGAAATATTGGTGGTGTAAAAATAATTTGAGTGCCGTAAAAATGAATTTTTGAAAGAAACCGACGGTTATCTATATTTTAGCTTTGTTTTTTATTGTTAGATTCTGCTTGAGGTGGATTGTGACTTTTGTTTGGAATATGTTTGGCATGGGTTGTGTTTGTTTGATTGAAAGTTAGAGTACTTCATAGTAAAAATGCATCCATTCTCTAATAAATCACCTTGACTTTCATTGTTTTCAATGTAAACTTTAATAGCCTGTGGATTTTTGCACCGTGATAAGGCAACGTACAATTGGACAATTTTTTTTTATATTTTATTATTGAGGATCAATGCATCCTTATTTTTGCATGTTAGTATGACTTTGTTAGCAAGTTCAGAATAGTCCTCGTTATTTATTGTAGTTTTGAATATAGCCGATATAAGATCTTGTTTTCAAATCCTATGAGGTGGGATGTGCACAGTGTCGTCAGGTAAATTTGGGATTTGTTCTGTTTTTCCTTCTCCAATTTTAATAAGCCAATCTTTGAAATAATTTTGTCCTTCTAATCTCATATTTTGTTGTAATTGAAGATGGGTAAAATGTTTCCAAAGTGTACGTGACTTTATATACTTTTCCATAATGTCGGTTCGATTTTCATGTACAACAACAGGTAATGTTTGTCTAAAATCGCCACCTAACAACATTACCTTTACACTAAATGGCTTCACTGTCTGTAATTTTTCTTAATTTTTTGTGGTTAGATTGTGCTTGAGTTGATTTGTGAGTTTTGTTTTAAATTTGTTTGGCACAGGTTGTGTTTGTTTGATTGAAAGCTACAGTAATTCATAGTAGACAATGTTTTTAGTAAAAATGCATCCATCCTCTAATAAATCACCTTGACTTTCATTGTTTTCAATGTAAACTTTAATAGCCTGTGGATTTTTGCACCATGATAAGGAAACGTACAATTGGCCATGTGCAAATACTGGTTGTTCTGAGAAAATACCCACAGATTTTAAAGTTTTTCCTTGTGATTTATTAATGTTCATGGCAAATGCCATAACGATGGGAAAGTCCATGCCATATTCACGTCCCCTGATAGTGGACGTAACAGGGATTAAACCGATAGGAATAGTACTACTTAACAGTACACACCTTATAATAACGCAGACAGAGGCAACAAGTATAATCTTCCATGCTGTGCGGTGGAAGCCCCCAGACTCTGACCTGTGTATAATATTCCAGGCTGGGCAGTGGAAGCCCCCAGACTCTGACCTGTGTATAATATTCCATGCTGGGCAGTGGAAGCCCATAGACTCTGGGAATCTGAAGAAGAGGAGTCAGAGGAGGAAGGTGGCTTTGAGGAGGTGGAAGACCAAACACAGCAGGCATCCCAGGGGGCTTGTTGTCACCTTTTGGGGACCCTTGGTGGCTGGGTGGAGGAAGAGACCTTCAATGACATTAGTGAGGACAAGGAACGGGACATGGCTAACTTGGTATCCAACCTTGTGCAAATGGGGAGTTTGCGGATGTGCAAAGGGACTGTTTGCGGTTGTTTGCGGTGCAATAAACGGGAAGATTGGTCTTTTACTGTGAAGCGGGTGTAACCCTTACATTACCTGATCGATACAACATCATACCTGATATTTTAAAGCATGTTATTCCAAACAATTTAGGAATGTTTGGTGATTTATGCCCTTTATGGCTTAAAACCAGACTCTGCATCAACTATGTAATTTTCCGTGGGAGTTTTGCCATGGATCCCCCTCCGGCATGCCACAGTCCAGGTGTTAGTCCCCTTGAAACAACTTTCCCATCACTATTGTGGCCAGAAAGAGTCCCTGTGGGTTTTGAAATTCGCCTGCCCATTGAAGTCTATGACGGTTCGCCGATGTTCTCCCGTTCGCGAACATTTGATGAAGTTCGCGTTCGCTGTTCGCGAACCCAATATTTGATGTTCGCGACATCACTAGTCTCCATAATCCATTAACGAAAACATAATTATATGGAATTTCAATATATAAGAATTGTGTTGCCTGTGAATCTGTAGAATTTAATTGAAACCATGCAGTTAGTGTAGTACTTTGTGCCAATGCATTAGTTTCATTTCCAGGCTGGAAATACACTAAATGTCTTTGTGGCAAATGTACTGCTAATCTATATACTGCATGTGATCTATCATGCATTTAACATTTTAAAAGCCGCCACATAGCTTCTGGCGCACTGACATAGTGAGCATCTACATGAGATGCAAGTTCATCATGTACTAACTCAGTGCTTTCGGTATTGTCTGCACTTTTAACGACGACAGTAGCTGCATCATAGCCTTTATAAATATATTTTTTACAAATATTTAATGGATTTAATGGAAGTGCAGGCTTCTACATTAATGTGTGCATTATACTTCATAAGTAAATGTGAATTGTTTGGTATCACATATCTATTGTCAAAGTTTTTCCCCCGAATAATGGCACTATGTCCCTCTCTTCTTCAATATAATGGATAGCCATCACAATTGGCATACGTCTTGTCTCTATAATCTTTTGGAAATTCTTTTATACATTTATTATTTTCCATACATGGTGATTGTGGATTAACATCTCCACACGGTCCATGAATCATCCAATGAGTTACAATCTCATATAGTCTACCATATAGTTCTGGATCTGGTAGTTCAGCAATAGTGATGTCGCTAATAGTTTCGCCGGCGGACTGTTCCCGGCAAACATAGCATGTTCGCGTTCGGGACGAACTGTGAACATATGCGATGTTCGATCCGCCCCCTATACTTTATCATTAAGCAAACTTTGACCCTGCAACTCCCAGTCAGCAGACACATTCCAGCCAATCAGCAGCATACACTCTCTTCCAGAGCCTTCTACCTCATGGACAGCAGCCATTTGGAATCATAACTAACTTGCAGTCTTACTGAGAGGAGGCTGAGTGTAGGTGATACTGCATCAATAGGGAAAACCATAGCTAGGCTACTGTACACAGTGTGCAATACAGTCCTGAAGGACTCTTTTGATCTCTGCTGCAAGGACACTCCTGTGTCATCTTCCCCCCCTTATCATCATCCTCCCCTCACCTTAGCACCCAACCCTAACACCCCTCACACTTCTCCATAACACCCATCAACCTAACACCTAACCCTAACACCCCTCACACTTATCCCTAAGACCTAACACCCCTAACACTTATTCTAACATGCCTCACCCTAACACCGCTTACATATCCCTAACAGCCCTTACCCTAACACCTAACCTAACATCCCTTACCCTAACACCCATCACACTATCCCTAACAACCCTCACCTAACACCTAACCCTAACATCCCTTACCCTAACACCCATCACACTTATCCCTACACCCCTCACCCTAACACCTACCCTAACACCCATCACACTAACCCTAACACCCCTCACACTTATCCCTAACACCTAACCCTAACATTCTCACCCTAGCACCCCTCACCCTATCCTACACCCCTCACCCTAACACCTAACCCTAACACCCCTCACACTTACCCTAACACCCCTCACCCTAACCCTAACAACCCTCACCTTATCCCTAACACCCCTCACCCTAACCCTAACACCCCTCACACTTATCCCTAAAACCTAACCCTAACATCCCTCACCCTAACACCCCCCACACTTATCCCTATCACACCTCACCCTAACACCTAACCCTAATACCCCCTTACACTTATCCGTAACAGCCCTTACCCTAACACCTAACCCTAACATCCCTTACCCTAACACCCATCACACTTATCCCTAACACCCCTCACACTTATCCCTAACACCCATCAACCTAACACCTAACCCTAACATTCTCACACTATCCCTAAGACCTAACACCCCTCACACTTATTCCTAACATGCCTCACCCTAACACCCCTTACACTTATCCCTAACACCCCTCACCCTAACTGCCCTCACACTAACCCTAACAACCTCACCCTGACTACTAACCCCCTCAACCTTATCCCTAACATCCCTTACCCTAACACCCCTCACACTTACCCCCAACACCTAACCCTAACATCCCGCACCCTAACACCCCCCACACTCATCCCTAACACCCCTCACCCTAACACCTAACCCTAATACCCCCTTACACTTATCCTAACACCCCTCACCCTAACACCCCTCACCTAACACCCCTCACACTTATCCCTAACACACCCTTACCCTAGACCCTAACACCCCTTACACTTATCCTAACACCCCTCACCCAAACACCCCTCATTCCTAACCCCCTCACCCTTACCCTAACACCCTTACCCTAACACCCCTCACACCTATCCCTAACACCCTTACCATAACCCTACACCCCTCACACTTATCCCTAACACCTAACCCTTAACATCCCTCACCCTAACACCCCCCACACTTATCCCTAACACCCCCTCACCCTAACACCTAACCCTAATACCCCCTTACACTTATCCCTAACAGCCCTTACCCTAACACCTAATCCTAATACCCCCTTACACTTTTCCCTAACACCCCTCACCCAAACACCCATCATCCTAACCCCCTCACATTTATCCCTAACCCCTTACCCTAACACCCCTCACACCTATCGCTAACACCCCTTACCCTAACCCTAACACCCCTCACACTTATCCCTAACACCCCTAACCCTAACCCTAACACCCCTCACACTTATCCCTAACACCTACCCTAACATCCCTCACCCTAACACCCCCCACACTTATCCCTAACACCCTCCCCTAACACCTAACCCTAATACCCCTCACACTTATCCCTAACACCCCTCACACTTATCCATAACACCCATCAATCTAACACCTAACCCTAACAATCTCACACTTATCCCTAAGACCTAACACCACTCACACTATTCCAACATGCCTCACTCTAGACACCCCTTCACTTATCCCGAACACCCCTCACCACCTCGACACCCCTCACACTTAGCCCTACACCCCTCACCTCTAACCTAACCCCCTCACCTTTATCCCTACCACCCTTAACCTAATACACACCTTTACACTTATTCCTAACACCCTTATCCTAACCATAACACTCCTCACACTTAGTCCCTAACACCTAACCCTAACATCCCTCACCCTAACACCACCCACACTGTATTCGTAACACACCTCACCCTAACACCTAACCCTAATACCCCTTACACCTTATCCCTAACAGCCCTTACCCTAACACCTAACCCTAACATCCCTTACCCTAACACCCCTCACACTTATCCATAACACCCATCAACCTAACACCTAACCCTAACATTCTCACACTTATCCCTAAGACCTAACACCCCTCACACTTATTCCTAACATGCCTCACCCTAACACCCCTTACACTTATCCCTAACACCCCTTACCCTAACCCTAACACCCTTACACTTATCCCTAACACCCCTCACCCTAACACCCCTCATCCTAACCCCCTCACCCTTATCCCTAACACCCCTTACCCTAACACCCTTCACACCTATCCCTAACACCCCTTACCATAACCCTAACACCCCTCACACTTATCCCTAACAACTAACCCTAACATCCCTCACCCTAACACCCCCCACACTTATCCTTAACACCCCTCGCCCTAACACCTAACCCTAATACCCCCTTACACTTATCCCTAACAGCCCTTACCCTAACACCTAACCCTAATACCCCCTTACACTTATCCCTAACACCCCTCACCCTAACACCCATCATCCTAACCCCCTCACATTTATCCCTAACACCCCTTACCCTAACACCCCTCACACCTATCGCTAACACCCCTTACCCTAACCCTAACACCCCTCACACTTATCCTAACACCCCTCACCCTACCCTAACACCCCTCACACTTATCCCCTAACACCTAACCCTAACATCCCTCACCCTAACACCCCCCCACACTTATTCCTAACACCCCTCACCCTAACACCTAACCCTAATACCCCCTTACACTTATCCCTAACAGCCCTTACCTAACACCTAACCCTAATATCCCTTACCCTATCACCCATCACACTTATCCCTAACACCCCTCACACTTATCCATAACACCCATCAATCTAACACCTAACCCTAACATTCTCACACTATCACCTAAGGACCTAACCCACTCACCAACTTATTCCTAACATGCCTCACCCTAACACCCCTTACACTTATCCCTAACACCCCTCACCCTCACACCCCTCACACTTAGCCCTAACACCCCTCACCCTAACACCTAACCCCCTCACCCTTATCCCTACCACCCCTTACCCTAACACACCTTACACTTATTCCTAACACCCCTTATCCTAACCCTAACACCCCTCACACTTATCCCTAACACCTAACCCTAACATCCCTCACCCTAACACCCCCACACTTATTCGTAACACCCCTCACCCTAACACCTAACCCTAATACCCCCTTACACTTATCCCTAACAGCCCTTAACCTAACACCTAACCCTAACATCCCTTACCCTAACACCCATCACAGTTATCCCTAACACCCCTTACCCTAACCCTAACACCCCTTACACTTATCCCTAACACCCCTCACCCTAACACCCCTCACACTTAGCCCTAACACCCCTCACCCAAACACTTAACCCCCTCACCCTTATCCCGAACACCCCTTACCCTAACACCCCTCACACTTATCCCTGTGTCTCTTCCCCCCCTTATCAACAAGGGAGGGGGAGGATGATGAGGGAGGGGGAAGAGACACAGGGGAGGATGATGAGGGAGGGGGAAACACACAGGGGAGGATGATGAGGGAGGGGGTAAAGAGATACAGGGGAGGGTGATGAGGAAGGGGGGAAAGAGACACAGGGGAAGATGATGAGGGAGGGGGGAAGAGACACAGGGGAAGATGATGAGGGAGGGGGAAAAAGACACAGGGGAGGATGATGAGGGAGGGGTTAAAGAGACACAGGGGAGGATGATGATGGAGGGGGGAAGAGACACAGAGGAGGATGATGAGGGAGGGGGTAAAGAGATACAGGGAGGATGATGATGGAGGGGGAGGATGATGAGGGAGGGGGATGAGACACAGGGGACGGTGATGAGGAAGGGGGGAAAGAGACACAGGGGAGGATGATGAGGGAGGGGGTAAAGAGATACAGGGGATGATGATGATGGAGGGGGATGTTGGGTTATTTATGCCCTTTATGGATTAAAACCAGACTCTGCATCAACTATGTAATTTTCCGTGGGAATTTTGACATGGATCCCCCTCCGGCATGCAACAGTCCAGGTGTTAGTCCCCTTAAAACAACTTTTCTATCACTATTGTGGCCAGAAAGTATCCCGGGGGTTTTAAAATCTGCCTGCCCATTTAAGTCTACGGCGGTTTGCCGGGTTCGCCGGTTCGCAAACATTTGCGGCGGTTCGCGTTCGCGGTTCGCAAACCGAAAATTTTATGTTCGCGACATCACTATTCAGCAACAATGACTGAATCCACTTTCTCACCAGTATCTAACTTATCTTTTTCTTGAAGGATTATAAGAAGATGTGCATGTGGAAGCCCTCTTTTTTTAAATTCAATTGTATAAACATAAGCAAGACATTTGCCAAATAAGTGATTTATAGAGATGTCATGTATTTATTAATTTAATTTAATTTTTAAAACTCTGGCTACTAAATCTGGTCTATCGGAAGTAGTTTGGCCAATAAGTAAATTTTGTGTTATCTCTGGCCATTGGGGCTTACATGTGAATGTAATAAATAAATCTGGTTTCCCAAATTTGGTGACAATAGCCATGGCATCATTGTATCTTTCTCGCATATGCGAGGAGATCCCTGGAAAGAAGATGGTAAAATGAGGCTTTGCCAGCTGTCATGTCTCTGCTTTTAACAACCTCAGCGACATAATCCATTAATTCACAATACTGTTCTACAGGTAGTTTATCTTGTTGATATTTTATGAAGTTTAAATTACTGGCCTCAACTTGCAAATAGGAATCAATAATCCATTGTTGTGTTAGTTTTCCACCACATAAAATTGGATTAAATGTATTTCGAATGGCAATTTGAGCTACTTCAAGCATGGAAATAATATTTCGCACTTGTACTTTAGAATTTGGGTACCTGGGAAGGGTTAATTTTTGTTGCCAGCCTGCTACTCCGTGTGGGAAAAAAATGGGATATGTCATTGGATCTAAATTATTACTTAAGATACTGATATTAATGAAGGCTTGCTCCTAATTTCTGGGATATATTCTAATGTCTCTTTTAAATGGTGGTTTTCCTTCATCATTTTGAAACACCATTGCAACCTCATTTGATGTTGGCAAATTATAGCGGCATTTATCAGTATGTCTATCTCTTTTAAGCACCATATTGACCTTTGGGATTGGTAATTGATGTCTTTCTGCATGAAGTTGTTGTTCCTTTTCTACTTCTGCAATTTTTTATAAGCTTGAGTGTAGGGGTTATTGGCCATAATTTTATCTAGCTCTATAAAAAATATTTTTATTTTCTTGCTGCTGCATACGTTGGTCAACAGCTTCCATTGTATCTAGGACATATAGTTGAGCAAATTTTCTTTGCCCTCCTTCCTCTGTATGTAAATGGGAAGTACGATGGTAAATTTGGCCTTGGACTTTAAAGCAGTAAGGGCCATGTCCTGGTACATTAGCAGCTAATGTTGCTCCCATAGATGCAAATTATATGGCACTATTGTATGATCTTATGTTTGTTTTGAAATTTTTGTAGTTTGGAAATGTAGGGTCAGTCATAATGTTTTGTAAATATGTTGTGAATTGTTGTCTTTCTGGAAGTTTGACCTTGCCTTTTTGACAGCAACTAATGAACTGTCCATCTCTGGGTCTTTCTTGTTTAAAATGATAAGCCTCACAAAACTGACAGAGAATATTCACCACAATTATGAACCTC
Organism: Discoglossus pictus; assembly: GCA_027410445.1. NCBI lineage: Eukaryota > Metazoa > Chordata > Amphibia > Anura > Alytidae > Discoglossus > Discoglossus pictus. Next base: position 249,192,900 of record CM050166.1, read on the forward strand.
TACTGCTAAAGACTTGAGTAAAGGACAATTTGAAGAGCATATATGTTTCAGTTTGTAATTCATCATTTGGAATGTTATGTGATGGTTTAGGAACAGGTTCTAAATGCTTTTGTCTTTTAGTAGCTTTTTACGGTGTAGCTTTTATTTTTTTCAGCTGATAGTCTTTTGCTTGCAAGTCTTTTCCGTTCTTTTTCTCGTAGAATTTCCTTCTGCTCCGGCGTCTGCTGGTTTGCCCATCTTTGTTGTCATTCTCTAGCTTAACGTCTTATCTTTTCCTGTTTGGTCTCATTATCAGCCATCTTAATCGGTAAATTAAAAGAATGTATCATTAGTTTAGTTTGTGATCTTAAATTGTTTTGGAAGTGCTTGTTTGTGTTTTTTGTTAGTGTAATGTTTTTGTTGCAACACTATTGTGATTCTAAATGTACTTTGTTTGTATGTGATTATAGGTCATTATAGATGAAGTTGCTTTATAGTGTTAAATTAGTATGTGTTATTTTTTGGGTGTTCCTTTTTATCTTGTAGGTTTTAATTTTTGGCTTAGAGGCATAGCAGAGCCAAGTTAATTGCATTCTAAGTCATTGTAGATGTAGTAGCTTTATAGTGTTAAATGAGTATGTGCTATTTTTTTGGGTTGTTCGCTGCTTTTTATCTTGTAGGTTTGTAGGGTTGGCATAGTAGAAACAAAAAAATGGCAGTAATATATTGCTCTTTGAAATTTTTACTGTAGGTGATTGTTGTAATAGTACCTTTATATTTTAGTTAGAGGCTTATATGGTGTGGGTGTGAAAAGAAGGTTTGTATTGTTCTTTGGTTGGTGTTAGTAATATTTGTTGTAGTATTCTATTTTCTGTGTCTGTTTAGGTTTTGCGTATAATATTGTACGTTAGGGCCCTGAACAGAGAATTAATAGTTGAATTTTTGATGTGTTTTCACAATTTCTTGTTCGATGCTGTTTTATCTTGGACACATTTTGTTTGATAGATTGAAGTTAGTGTTTACTGTTAAAGGTTGTTGTAGGTAAAAGCTAATTAGTAGATAAATGAGAAATGTGTCACTAATATTTGGTGAAAGATGGTGATTTGTGGGGCGTATTGTTGTTGGTGTGTTGTTGTTTTATTTAATTTTTTCTCTTGACATTGCTGCACAGCAAACATGTTCATTTTGTTTTCTCTTTTTTTACTTGTTATACTGTACCTTGTTGGAAGTGTGATTTCAAAATCAATATCCCTGAATCCGCTGTTGGAAATCTTTGTGCGAGAGTCTTGACCCAATGTCTGTTGTAAAAGAAAAAGATAAATGTTATTTGATTATAATTTATTTTTAAAGAATAGCAAGGTTTATTTTTTTGCAAAGCAATGTGTTCTGATATTTGGTTTGTTTCTTGTGTGTAAAATGTTATTTATTTGAGAGTGTGTGAGAAAGCATACAGCGCTGGCTGTAATTGATTAGTATGGTGCTTTGTGTAGACCACTGGTGTAATTCTATTATTCTTTTACTGTAGTAGTTTGTTGGGCATAAAACAGTACATTTTTTTATAGTGTATCTGTTATCATGATTTTGTATGCTATGCTTTTTTTTGTGCGCCACTTTAAAATTGTTGGATTTTAGTTCTGGGTTACAGTTATATTTTTTTGAAGAGTAATCATTAATGTTAGTTCCATTTTGTATATGTTAGCAATGTTTGTTGGACTATCGTGTTTTGTGTCCACCACATTTGGGATGCTGTATTTGGCTTGTGGCTGAGGGTTAATGGTTGATGTAGACTAAAGATGAATGTGAGTTGTATTTTCTATATGTTGGAACTATTTGCAGTACTATCCTGTTTAGAGGATTTATCCTGTTTATCCTGGTTAGAGGTTGTTAGAGAGTAAACAAGAATGTTAAGTTACTTTTCTATATGTTTGGCCGATTTCTGTACTATCCTGTTTTGTGTCCACCACTTTTGGGATGCTCCATTTGGCTTCTGGGTGATGGTTAGAGGTTGTTGTAGAGTAAACAGGAATAATACGTTTTTTTTCTCTATGTTACTAATGTTTGGTGTACTATCCTGTTTTGTGTCCGCCACTTGTATTTTAGTAATGCATTGTGTTACCAATTTTTTTTCTATGCAAGTGTGTTTATTTGTGAATTGTATATGTGTTAGCAACGTTTCTTGAACTGTGGTGTTTTGGTTTTGCTGTAATTTGTATTGAGGCTTCTATTTTTTTCTTTTACTTCTGATATTGGTCGGGCAGGAAACATGGGATTTCTGTTTATTTTTTTTTACTTTTTATACTATACCTTGATTGAAGTATTTTTGGTGTATGAATGACAGAGGGTCCCCTACTGCCAATGTTAATCTGCCAGTCTTCTTGTAGTGTCTGTTTGAAAGAGAAAGGTAAATGGTTAATTGTATATTCATTGTTTTGGTTTTGGAAAAGCATGGTCTTTTTCTGCATGTAATATATTTTTGTATCTTACCTCTTCTTTCTTTCTGTTCTTCAAAAGTAATCCACTTTCACAGTCCACATTGCAAATTCTTGAGTGACGCTGTTGATACAGTCTGTTTGAATAGTGCAAAAAATGGGAAAGATTCAGCTGCAGGTTAAATATGTATGAATGTCATTTTTTTTTTGTGGCATTAGTTCCTGTGAATTAATGTAATTTGAATATACTTTTTTGATTAGTTTGAGTTAAGATTAGCTTGTTGTAGGGCCTATACACATATGTGTGCATTTCACATGAATGAAGTCTTTGTTATGTTTTTTTGGTGTGAATGATTTTTTATGTTTTTTGGGGGTTTTTCTTAATAAATTAAATATATTATAGCTTACCTCTCAGTTGGAATTTGCAGATTGTGAAGTTGTAAATTGGTAAGCAATTCTCTTCTGAAATAACGGCAGCAGTGAACTATCCAGTCACACTGTTCATCACCTGAGGAGAAATTTAGAATTTTCTGGAAAGTGGGCAGTATTTATAAACTTTTAGGTGCTTGAAACCGTTAGAACACAATACGCATGCGCTATTTGCGTTCCAGCGTTAAATTTGCGTTCCAGCCGCCATTTTGCGGCTACTAGTTGTGTGTTTCATGGAAAATGGTGGGTAATAGCAGTGTGGTACGTGCCGCATAGTATGCCTCATGAACTGGTCTGGAGCGTTCATTCCGTTTTGCGAGTAAGTGTAGTAGTTTTGCGTCCTTAGCCTTGTCTTCGTTTGTTTCGGCGGCCATTTTTTCTCTCGCTTAAGGTGATTTTCGAGTGTCTAAACTCTTTTATTTCGAGTTTAATTGAGCTGTAACTTCACTTTTCAAGGTCCTCGGTGCCCCTCCTTGCTGTAGGTAAGCTTTTTATTTATTTGTTGTGTGTTTTTATTGTGTTTCTAATGTTTTCATATGCGTGGGTTTCGGGCGGTAAGGTCGTATTTTTGCGAGGTCGTAATGTTTTTTTTTTAAAGTTCCGTGTCTCGTATTTTTTTCTCGTAAGTCTGTAAATTTTGCAGTTGCTGGCAAGGAGCACCTGTTGCTGGCAATCGAGCCTGCAGCGTTAGCAACAACCAGCATTGTTAACAAGAATATATGTGATATATATATATATATATATATATATATAATATATATACATATATATATATATATTTATATATATATATATATATATATATATAGTAAAAAAAAAGTACATCTGTGTTCACATTTGAATGTCTAAAGCAAGTTAAAAAACCTGCTTCCAGCTCAGAGTTCCGAGAAAAACAGTTATTACACCGCATATATATATTTAAAGTTTCCCTAAACAGCTCCCAACAGTATAGACATACAAAAAGTCCTCTCATACACAATATACGTATAATATATACATATAGAGATAGCCAGACATTCTAACACAAACACAGTGACACATATAGTCACAGAGTTAAATTAAAGAGCATGTGGATGATAAAACTCCAGTGATATCTATATATCTATCTATCTATAGAATCTCCTCTCAAACTCACCATTTCCAAGAAGTGAGTGTGACTGCCACTTCCTTTTCCTGTTGTAACTCTAGTTCCAGGCAGGCACCCTAGTGACCAGTCTGTGAAACTATTTTTAGGAATATTTAAGCTAAACAAGGGGCGCCATCGACAGGGAAGCCCCACTAGGTGGCTGCCTAGTTGGCCTAATCGGTAATCGGGCCATGGGTCTAATTTTTTAACTATATTTCGGACAATTACATTCTCCTCTAACCAGATGGACCCCTTACTCTATCCTGTTAAAAGGGGTATTCAAAAAAATGAAGGAATATATACAGTAATACAGTATTTTGGAATATAATTGGATCAATGAGCTTACAAACCTTGAAAAATTACATTATTGGACAATAAATCATAAACTACCCTCTCAAAGAATGAAATTGATTTTTCAGACTAATACTAGAAATCAATTAACTACGTAATAATGGAAAAAAATCTGCCTTGCTAAAAACCCAGACCTTCTAACACTTCTCAAGCAAGCTGTGCAATTTACACTGCAATAGCCTCCATTATTGGCAGATTGCTATGGATATAAATTTGATTAAGAAATATTTTATTATTATTATCTTCTATTTATAATGTGTCAACATATTCCACAGACATAGGACAAACATAAGGTAAAAACAATATCACTACAGGGGCTTAGAATCTTGCATATAGAGTACTTTTTAAAGCAGTCTATTTTATTAAAATCTTGCAAACTTACAATTTAATGGATTTGGAAGGAAATAGATACATTAAGCATATTAATTATGAAGGTGATGAGCTTCATTAAACAGATGTGTTTTTAGTAAGGTATTGAAGGACTTGAGACAGGAGGAAAGTCTAGTAGAGACAGTTCCAAAGAATTGGGGCAACACAAGAAAAGTCCTGAATGTGGGAATGAGAGAAGGTGATTAGACAGTAGGAAAGAAGAAGGTCATTAGTAGAACAAAGGGGAAGGGGGAGGGAGTATTTTGAGATGAGAGCAGAGATATAAGGTTGTGCATTATTGTTGAGGGCTTTATACGTCAGGATTTTCAATTCTATTCTGGAGATTATGGGGAGCCAGTGGAGTGACTGACAGAGTGGTGATGTTGACATTGAGCATTGGGTATCACATATATAGTTCTCAGCAATACGGGTTGTCGATAACGCTTGCAAGGGCCGCAGTTGCTGACAAGGAGCGTCAAAGGCGCTCCTTGCACTGGTGGAGATGAGAACCATAGGTGCTCATCTCTACAACCCTGTACGACTTTCAGACCGCAAATGCGGCCACTCACAAAGCGAGGGGCCGCATTTGCGGAGGTGGAGTCTCTACGGTGCCTTACGAGCAGTTACAAACGCCCACAGAAGCGGGACTTTGAAAAAAAATAACATGCAATGACTAAATACTTAAAAAAAACACTAAATACTTTAAAAAAAAATTGCAGTCTTAGAAAAAAAAAGTACAACCCAGGGGACTTACAAAAAAATCAATTATGGACTCGCAAAAATACAACCTTAACGGACATCCCATGCACAGCGGAAAACATTTAAAAAACACAAAATAAACACAAAAATAAAATAAAAACCTTACCCACAGCAAGGGGGGACACACAGGATGTCTGAAAGTCGGGTTACACCTCAATTTCAGAACAATTTAAAAAGTTTAGACACTTGAAAATCCCCTAGGCGAGAGAAAAAATAGCCACAGGGGGAAAAAAAATGAGGCTAAGGACGTAAAATTACAACACCTACTCGCAAAACTGAACCAACACTCAAGAACACTTCATGCGGCATGTAACACACATTAAAAAAAAGGACAAATTTCAACAACATAGCTTTGATTCATATATATTTTATAACAGAATTTATGCTTTTAGCAAACAAATATAGACACATATATATTTATGCTGCATTTCAACATTTCACAAAAATCAGAAGCCCCTAATGCCAATAATGGTGCACACAAAAGAGGATAGTCCAACAAATGTTGGTAACACATATAAAATGCAAGAATGAATCCTGTTTTCTCTGCACCAACCTCTAAGCCTAACCCATAACCTAAACCTCTAATGACAACAGTGGTGTACACAAAACAGGATAGTACAACAAATATTGCTAACTCATACAAAATTGAAGAATAAATCCTGTTTTGTGTGCCCTAACCTATAAGCCCACACCCAACAGTGGTGTACACAAATAGGATAGAAAAACAAATATTGTTAACACATACAACATAGAAGAATAAATCATGTTTTCTGTGCCCTAACCTATAAGCCTAACCATATAACCTAAACCTCTAATGCCAACAGTACTACACACAAAACAGGATACTACAACAAATTTATTAACCTTGCTTGATACATACAAAATCAAAGTATATATCCTGTTTTACTTGCTCTTAGTACAAAAAAAAATGATTTACATTTTACTGCAACATTTGCATCTCTCTCTTTCATTCTCAACAGACACTGCCTGAAGACTCTCTGCATCGCTACAGCAATTCCCAAACAACAGATTTCAAGAAAAGAGGTACAGTATTACAAGTTAAACAAAAAATAAAATACTGCTATTTACACATATCAAATAGAAGGACCTATCCTGTTTTTTGTCTGACTTTGTGGAAACGTAGTGCAACCTAACTAACAATATAAGTGTAAACCCATAACCAGAAACCCCTAATAACAACATTGCCACATGCAAAACAGAATAGCAAAAAAAACAAAAAACTATCCTAACCCCTGATGCCAACAGTGTTGCACACAAAATAAAAATAAAAATGATGTTAACATATACACAATTTAAAGATATATACGCATTTTCCTGCACAAACATTTAAGCCCAACTCCACACCCTAAACACGTAATGACAACAGTAGCGCACAAAAATTCATATAAAACACATATAAAAATAGAAGGAACTATCATCTTTAATGTGCCACTTTCACAAAATACACTGCAACCTAAGGGTCTCATTCAATTGCAATTTGGCCAATTGAATAGAGCTTTATATAAGCACATAGCCTTTATTTTACTGAACTTTTTAGTTACTGAACTTTTATCCAAAAGTAAGGTCTTCACTAGCTAAAAGCTTCTGTAAAAAAATATACTCTGTGCTTCTATAGATCCTTATTCAATTGGCAAAATTGCAACCTCATAAAGCTAACCTAACTATATAAGGAGAAAAAATAGTAATATAATAATTTTATTTACAGATTAAGATGGCAGATACTGACCAGAAAAAGGAAAAGAAACTAGAGAACGTCAAAAAACATGGGCAGATCATCAGACGCCGGAGCAGAAGGAAATTCAACGACAAAAAGAACGGGAGAGACTCGCAAGCAAAAGAATATCAGCTGACAAACTATAATCCAACCCCAAGAAGGCAACTAAAAAACAAAAGCATTTAGAAAATGTTCCTGAACAATCAGATAATAATTTGAATGATGATTTACACAGTCACACTGATATATCTTCTCACAATTGTCCTTTACTTAAATCTTTAACAATAGAGGTTCATAATTGTGGTGATATGAATATTGTCTGTCAGTTTTGTGGGGCTTATCATTTCAAACAGGAAAGACCCAGAGATGGCGAGTTTGTTAGTTGCTGTCAAAAATGCAAGGTAAGACTACTTTCCCCAACTACCATAATTTCAAAACAAACATAAGATCCTATAATAGTGTCATATCCTTTGCATCTATGGGTGCAACATTAGCTGCTAATGTGCCAAGACATGGCCCTTACTGCTTTAAAGTACAAGGACAAATTTACCATTGCACTTCTCATTTACTTCCAGAGGAAGGGGAGCAAAGAAAATTTGCTCAGCTATATGTTCTAGATACAATGGAAGCTGTTGACCAACGTATGCAGCTTCAAGAAAATAAAAAATGCTTACCCAATATTTTTATAGAGTTTGATAAAATTATGGCTCAAAACCCTTACTCTCAAGCCTATAAAAATTGGCAGAAGTAGAAAAGGAACAACAAATTCATGCAGAAATACATCAATTGCCAATCCCAAAAGTCAATATGGTGCTTAAAAGAGATCGCCATACTGATAAACGCCGTTAGAACTTGCAATGGTCTTTAAAAATGATGAAGGAGAACCACCATTTGAGAGATATATTAGAATATTACCAGAAATGTGGAGCAACCTTTCATTAATATAAGTATCTTAAGTACGAATTTTAATCCAATGACATATCCCATATTTTTTCCACATGGGGAAGCAGGTTGGCAACCCAAATTAACCCTTGAGAGTTACCCAAATTCAAAAGCATGCTTTAATTTAAAGTGGCTCAAACTGCCATTCGAGATGGATTCAATCCCATTTTATGTGGCGGAAAACTGACACAACAATGGATCATTAATTCATATTTGCAAGTTGAGGCAAATAATTTAAACTTCATCAAATATCAACAAGATAACTATGTGTAGAACAGTATTGTGGATTGATGGATTATGTCGCTGAGGGTGCTACAACCAGAGAGCTGCCATCTTCTTTCCAAGGATCTCCTCGCAATATGCGAGAAAGATACAATGATGCCATGGCAATTGTAACTAAATTTGGAAAACCAGATTTATTTATTACACTTACATGTAATCCACAATGGCCAGAGATTACACATAATCTGCTCATTAGACAAACTGCTTTCCATAGACCAGATTTAGTGGCAAGAGTCTTTAAAATCAAATAACATAATTAATACGTGACATAATTATAACTCAGTTATTTGGCAAATGTCTGGCTTATGTTTATCACATCGAATTTCAAAAAAGAGGCCCTCCACATGCACATATTCTTATAATCCTTCAAGAGAAAGATAAATTGGATACTGGTGACAAAGTGGATTCAGTAATTATTGCTCAACTACCAGATCCAGAAATACATGGTAGACTATATGAGATTGTAACTCATCGGATGATTCATGGACCGTGTGGAGATATTAATCCACAGTCACCATGTATGGAAAATAAGAAATGTACTAAAGAATTTCCAAAAGATTATAGAGACAAAACTTATGCTAATTGTGATGGCTATCCATATATAAAAGAAGAGAAAGCCAACATGCAATTATTGGTGGAAAAAAGGTAGGTAACAGATATGTGGTACCATACAATCCACATTTACTCATGAAGTATAATGCACACATTAATGTGGAAGCTTGAACTCCTCTAAAATCCATTAAATATGTCTACAAATATATTTACAAAGGCTATGATGCAGCTACTGTAGTGGTCAAAAGTGCTGAAAATAACAAACAAAGTGAGTTAGTAAATGATGAACTTGCATCTCATATAAATGCTTGCTATGAAAGTGTTAAGTTGTGCAAGTTTTAATCTGCCAGATCCAGGTCTCATAGACGACATAAACTTTGAAGACTATGACACTCAGCTTCAAAGAGAAAGAACAGAAGAAAGACTTGCAACTTTAAATACATTACAATTGCAAGCATTTAATGCAATAAAAAATGCGCTAGATGATGACATGCTCAAAGAGCATAATTTCTATCTAGATGGACCTGGTGGATCAGGAAAAACGTATCTCTATAATTTATTGATGAGTTTTATTCGAGCACAAGGTCAAATAGCACTGCCATTTGCAACCACTGGAATTGCCGCACTTTTGTTAGAAGGTGGAAGAACTGTGCATAGTGGATTTAAACTGCCAGTTCCTATTTTGTAAACACCAGTGTCGGATATTCGAATTACAACATTGCAAGAGAAAAAAATAAAAAAAAGTAAATTAATTATAATAGATGAAGCTACAATGATGTCATGCCATGCCCTACAGTGTATTGACCGTTTGTTACGTGAAGTCATGGATAATGATTTGCCATTTGGTAGAATTGTAATGTTTTTAGGTGGAGATGTTAGACAAACATTACCTGTCGTTGTACAACGAAATCGAACCGACATTGTCAAAATATGTATAAAGTCAAGTACACTATGGAAACTATTTACCCATCTTCAATTACAACAACATATGAGATCAGAAGGAGAAAATGAGTTCAATGATTGGCTCATTAAAATTGAAGAAGGAAAAAAAGACTGAATACAAGATGTACCTGATGATACAGTGCACATCCCAGCTCATATGATTTGCAAACAGGATCTCATATCAGCTATATTCCAAAATACAATAAATAACGAGGACTATGCAGAGCTTGCCAACAAAGTAATACTTACATGCAAAAATAAGGATGCATTACTCCTCAATAATGAAATACTAAAAAAAATAAAAGCATCACAAAAAATTATTACAGTGCTGATTCTGTACTTGGTGATGACAAAGAAAGTCAGACAAACCTTCAGACAAACCTTTCAACTGAATTCATTAACTCCCTCTGGAATGCCACAACATATTTTGCAGCTAAAAAAAGGTGCAATTGTCAAGTTACTCCGAAATATGAACCCAAAATTGGCCTATGTAATTTGACCAGATTAATTGTTCAAGAATTAAAGACCATTTCATACATGCTGAAATTCTAACTGGTACCCATAAAGGAGAGAGAGTTTTCATACCAAGAATAGATTTGCCACCAAGTGAAAGTAGCCTCCGGCATTTGCCATGACCATTAATAAATCACAAGGCCAATCTTTCAAATCTGTGGGTATCTTTTTAGAAGAAGCAGTATTTGCACATGGCCAGCTGTATGTTGCATTCTTAAGATGCAAGAGTCCAAAGTCAAGGGGCCTCATTCTATTATCTGTCGTAAAACGGCCACTAGGCTGCGATTCCTTGCAGGGGTTCCGTTATCTTGGAATTCAATTATACGGCCCCTTGCAACCGGCCGTAAACTCAGAAAACTTAAAACGCAAAAATAAATTCAAGACGGCACTGTACAGCTCTGTAAATGCTAGGGATCATATTGGGGGACATGAGGATTAATAGCAACCCCCTCTCAAGCTTGCACATCAGCCCAAATCCGAGTTTACATGAACTGTTTATTTTCCGGCTGCAGCGTGGGCGGGTCTGAGGTGCTCCAAGCCCTCGGGACTTTTTACATATATATTTTGCATAAAATATTTTTTTTACGGATTTGAGTGTAGGGGAATGTTGTGCTATTTTTGCTAACACCTATAATCACTTTATAGTCTCCTCAGAGTGCAGGATGGCTTTATTTCGGCTTTATAATGTGCTTAATTGGTGCTAGCGGAACCTTTCTCCTGCAAGTAAGCTGTGGCTAGGTTTTAGCCTTGCAGAGAGGGTTCCCGGAGTAATAGAATAGCAACCGGGATTTTCTTGCGGCCGAAACTCTTGCGGCCGTTTTAGATCAAAGGCTTTCCTTTGGCGCGAGCGGCCGCAAGGGATAGCAAGGCGCCGGCCGCAAGCCTGCCGGAATCCCCGGCCGGAGGGGAATAGAATAGCCGAATAGCTTGCGGCCGGTCCTTGCGGCCCCGCATCTCCTGCGGCCGTTAATAGAATGAGGCCCAAGGTGTTTTATTAGATGATGGCCGCATTTTTACAAAAAACATTGTCTACTGTGAGGTACTATAACTTTAATTCCACAATATATAACAATACAAGTCATGGCACAGAGCAAAAAAAAAATTCACCTCAACGACAATTTCAGATGAATAAACAAAACAAAATTAGAGCACAGTGGTTTGATGTCGAGGACGAACTTTTAAGTCACTCAGACTCTTTTTAGGAAACTTTATAAAATGGCAAAAACCATAGAGAACAGTGGTTACACACCGGGGACGAACTTTGATGTCTGGCGTTCTCTTTTTAGAGAACCACTATTTCACATAGGAAACTCTGTGTGCCATTTTCACAGATTACAACAATAACAACAAAATGGCAACCATCAAAAATCAACAAAGACAAAATAAGATATTCAATTTTTATGGAAGTAGCCTTTCAGCATGATTAGCCCCACAAAACACTTTGCTTGCATTTTAGAACAATTATAGTTTAAATGTTACTTCATTAAGTTACTGTTTATAATGTTACCATTTGTGGAAAAAACTGTGCAAAGATGTTTCATTGCATATATTTCAAAGTTCATGTTAAGAGGAGGAGGAGCTTTTGTTGTACAATTTAAATGTATAACTCAATGGCAAATATTAATCCAGGGAGTAATCTGATCACCAGTTAATGGGGTCAGGAAGGAATTCATTTGTTTCCCCCTTTGATACAATTGGCTAAGTTTCAAAGTTTTTTTTTACTGTTTGCCTTCCTCTGGATTCAATACATATTTAGTTTACCAGTTGTTCATCTACAAGTTGCATGTTACAAAACATTATGTCATGTTTACAATACTCATTAATACAATGTTGACCTGTTCTTACATTAAACTTTTACTACTCTTAAAAAAACATGATTTACCAGTTGGTCACCTACAAGTTGCATGTTAAAAAAATAAACATGTTTCATATAATGATTGTACTTCTTTATAGATAAGAAAAAGGTTACAAGTGTCAACTACACATTTCACCTGCAAAACAGAATTCAAAACATACACATTTAATTGCCGTAATTTTTTGACGGGCAAGTAGCTAGTTGTAGATAAGTCTAACAGACACATTCATTATAGATTTGACTGGTGATAAGCGGGCGATGGGAAGGTCAAAAAGGAGTGAGACCTGATCAGGCAGAGTTCACCCCAGGTAGGTAATACAAGTATAACAACATCCATGTCTAAAAACCTATACAGTATGTAGAACACTACAAACAAAATGAAATGCTGTGTGTTTAATCTACACTATATAGTGTAATCCTAGTGTCTAGAAGGAATTAACTGAAATGTGCGTCAGATGACTTAATTGGCATCCTGTAATTTCATTTGGGACATAGATTCTGTGACTAGACTTCTGCTAAGTTCGATTTTCTTATGATCTATATGTAGAGCTATTGTGGATACCTTGTTATATCTATCACAGACACTAGGATCACACTATATAGTGTAGATTAACCACTCTGTTTGTTGCCTATGTTATAGAATAAAAAATTGTGGGTCCGCCAAGATAATATGTGCTCTCTATGTAGTGAACTCCACTATAAATAACGGGGACTTAGATTTACTGTGTCTGTGACTTTACTGCACGGATTCAACTTATGTTGCACGGTATAGGTTTATTTGATGGACCTGATGGTTTATCTTTTCTGCTGCAATTGAAAGAGTTTTTTGTATGTATCACTCTGTGTTTTTTTCAAGTGATGATCTCAGAGCACAATAAACTGATTTAACTGTTCTGGTGGCTTGCTCCTGTCAGCCTTTGAGCAATAATATGCTTATATGAGCAGTGATATAGTTGTAAGTTGATATGTATACAGTATCTCACAAAAGTGAACATTTTTGTAAATATTTTATTATATCTTTTTATTTGACAACACTGAAGAAATTACACTCTGCTACCTTGTAAAGTAGTAAGTGTACAGCCTGTATACCAGTATAAATTTGGTGTCCCCTTAAAAACAACTCAACACACTTCCATTAATGTCTAAACGGTTGGCAACAAAAGTGAATACACCCCTAAATGGAAATGTCTAAATTGGGCCCAAAGTGTCAATATTTTGTGTGGCCACTATTATTTTCCATCACTGCCTTCACCCTCATGGGCATGGAGTTCACCAGAGCTTCACAGGTTGCCACTGGAGTCCTCTTCCACTCCTCCATAATGACATCACGGAGCTGGTGGATGTTAGAGACATCCTAGACATACTGAAGCAGAGCATGATCCCCTCCCTTCAGGTACTGGGCCACAGGGCAGTATTAGGTATACATGATAAAAAAAAAAAAAAAAACTCCAAGACAACCACTATCTTGCTAAAGAAGCTGATGGTAAAGGTGATAGACTGGCCAAGCATATCACCAGACCTAAACCATATTAAGCATCTGTGGGCATCCTCAAAGGGAAGGTGCAAGGTCTCTGACATCCAACAGCTCCGTGATGTAATCATGGAGGAGTGGAAGAGGACTTCGACCTGTGAAGCTCTGGTAAACTCCATGCCCATGAGGGTTAAGGCAGTGCTGGAAAATAATGGTGGCCACACAAAATATTGACACTTTGGGCCCAATTTGGACATTTTTTTACTTTGTTGCCAACAGTTTAGACATTAATGGCTATGTGTTGAGTTATTTTGAGGAGACAGCAAATTTACACTTACGACTTTACATTGTAGCAGAGTGTCATTTCTTCAGTATTGTCAAAGGAAAAGATATCATACAATATTTACAAAAATATGAGGGTGTACTCACTTTTGTGAGATACTGTATATTATTCTGCTTTTTCATTTTCCTTATACCCTGATTTTTTATTTTTTTTGCTTTTTTTATCTCTATATTTTAGATGGTGGTCTAGTTTTATGGGAGCTAATCCTGAGTTACTCAGTTAATGTGTATGTTTCTGTGGTTATACATATATTTGCTTCTATGGATCACAGACGATAGGACTGTGTATAGTGTAGTTAGCGTATCTATGGCTACGAATGTAGAGGATAAATAGTTGGTCATCCAAGATAGCTTGCTGCTTCAGATAGGGAACTCTACTATATTTGACATAGTGATGTCGCGAACATCAAATTTTCGGTTCGCGAATAGCGGACCCGAACTTCCATCAAATGTTCGCGAACGGGCGAACCCGGCGAACCGCCACAGACTTCAATGGGCAGGCGAATTTCAAAACCCACAGGGACTCTTTCTGGCCACAATAGTGATGGGAAAGTTGTTTCAAGGGGACTAACACCTGTACTGTGGCATGCCGGAGGGGGATCCATGGCAAAACTCCCACGGAAAATTACATAGTTGATGCAGAGTCTGGTTTTAAGCCATAAAGGGCATAAATCACCTAACATTCCTAAATTGTTTGGAATAACATGCTTTAAAACATCAGGTATGATGTTGTATCGATCAGGTAGTGTAAGAGTTACACCCGCTTCAAGGTAACAGACCAATCTCCCTGTTTAATGCACTGCAAACAACGCAAACAGTCCCTTTGCACAACCGCAAACTCCCCATTTGCACAAGGTTGGATAACAAGTTAGCCATGTCCCGTTCCTTGTCCTGACTGATGTCATTGAAGGTCTCTTCCTCCACCCAGCCACCAAGGGTCCCCGAAAGGGGACAACAAGCCCCCTGGGATGCCTGCTGTGTTTGGTCTTCCACCTCCTCAAAGCCACCTTCCTCCTCTGACTCCTCTTCTTCAGACTCCCAGAGTCTGGGGGCTTCCACTGCCCATCATGGAAGATTATACACAGGTCAGAGTCTGGGGCCTTCCACTGCCCAGCATGGAAGATTATACACAGGTCAGAGTCTGGGGGCTTTCACTGCACAGCATGGAAGATTATACACAGGTCAGAGTCTGGGGGCTTCCACTGCACAGCATGGAAGATTATACACAGGTCAGAGTCTGGGGGCTTCCACTGCACAGCATGGAAGATTATATGCGTTGCCTCTGTCTGCTTTATTATAAGGTGTATACTGTTAAGTAGTACTATTCCTATCGATTTAATCCCTGTTAGGTCCACTATCAGGGGACGTGTATATGGCATGGATTTTTGGAAGCGGGAGATGGAAAAAGATGCTTGGTTGGTCCTCCCACTTCACATTTGGGGCACTGTGCGTGCAATCTAAGGTGCCACCAGATATGAGTGTCACTGTGCACTGGCAAAAGTTGGCAGTGTAGATGCAATAGGCTTCACACACATTGAGTGAGAATCAACATATTTTCTTCTAAGTATTTTTCACTCTTGACCATAAAACTCTGGTAGAGCTGAATTTCTGCAAAGTTCAAATGCAACACATCCTTTCTACACTCCTAAACAACTTACAGATTGTTCCAATACCTTTTCAGAAACAGTTATTTTTGATCCAGTAACACCGTTAATTTAGTTTGGTCAAAAGTTCTAACTCTCCCACTCTTTTAATGCTGCCCAAACACAGTGGTGACATTAGTATTCCAGACATAAATACGTCTCACTAAGAATATCAATATCATCAAAACAATAGGTAAGAAAATGAGAAGATCACTTTATGACAGAGAACATATTCAACCTCATTAAATTGCGATTCGGCCAATTGAAAAGGCCTCTATATAAGCACAGAGCATATTTTTTTACAGAAGTTCACTACCTAAAAACTTCTGAAAAAAAATATGCTCTGTGCTTATATAGAGCCCTATTCAATTGTGCTGAGTGAATCTCATTACTTCTCTTAACTACATAGGGCCTCATTCTATTATCGGCCGTAAATCGGCCTTAAGGCTGCGATTCCTTGCAGGGGTTCTGTTAACTCGCAATTCAATTATACTGCCCCGCAAGGATCTCCCCTTACGGCCAGCCGCATATCTTGAAACCGGCCGTAAGCTCTGAAATCTAAAAACGCAAAAATAAATCCAAGCCTGCACTGTACAGCTCTGTAAATGCTAGGGATTATATTGGGGGACATGAGGATTAAAAGTAACCCACTCTCAAGCTTGCACATCAGCCCAAACCCGAGTTCAAATTAACTGTTTATTTTCCGGCTGCGGCGTGGGCGTGTCTGAGGTGCTCCAAGCACTCTGGACTTTTTACATGTATATTTTACGTATATTAAAAAATATATATTTTACGGATTTGAGTATAGGGTAATTATGTGCTATTTTTGCTAACACCGAATATCACTTTATAGACTCTGCAAAGTGCAGGATGGCTTTATTTGGGCTATTTTATGCGCTTAATTGGTGCTAGCGGGACCTCTTTCCTGCAAGTAAGCTGCGGCTCACTTTTAGCCTTGCAGAGAGGGTTCCCGGAGCAATTGAATTGCAAATAGGAATTTCTTACGGCCGATTTCCTTGCGGCCGTTTTAGATCAAAGGATTTCCTCCGGCGCGAGCTGCCGCAAGAGATAGCAAGGCACCGGCCGCAAGCCTGCCGGAATCCCCGGCCGGAGGGGAATAGAATAGCCGGAAAGCTTGCGGCCGGTCCTTGCGGCCCCGCAGCGGCTGCGGCCGATAATAGAATGAGGCCCATAGCATTTAATGCACACATTTCAAAAGCTGACCCTCAGTTACTTCCCAATTGCATCTTATCTTATGGTTACAGTCTGATTATTCACAATTATATTATTTAATTAGAATATTTTCCTGATTCGTGCTATATCACCCATTCTATTATATCATTCTTTATAAGATTACAACAATTTAAAACTAAATATCACACCACTGATAACTGATGTTTTTGTTATACCTATGACTCAGAGTGATGCTAACTCATTTGAAAAAAATAATCTCTATTCCAAATAATTAACACTATTTGAACACTTAAAAATATAATCTTAATTGATTTGCTCTCGTCAAGTTTATTACATTCTGGTAATATCTGCTGAAAACATATAAATACCCTTCCTAAACACACCGACCAATGGCTTAAAGAATTTAAACAAACTTAAAAAAAAAAGCATGGTAAGAACTCCAAATCCGACAGATGCATATGTGTGCCCATTAATACATAACTATTGGCACAATGTGATGCCAAATATATTACCTAGTGTTTAAAAAAAAGGAAATTACTATTGGTTTACCGGATCACAGCCTCACAAGTAACTATTGTAGTATTCTGGAAAAAATAAAAAACACACTATGTCTTTTACAATATTTCCTACATAATATCTGAGAATAAAACTTTATCTCAAGACCATATCCAAAAGTGAATTACAAAATGTGGCAGTCATAGAACATAGAAAGTAACCTATACTTCAGTAACCAACAATTTCAAGTCTAAACACAACAATAAAACTGATTCAATATCAAATCCAGTTCTCTCTCCACTCCACATATCATTGCTTACATCAATGCTAGTTGTACCATTGCTCTACTATGTTTCATTACACTCATACTTTCACTCTTTAACTGTGCAGTCACTTCTACACTGCTAAAGCAAAACTGAGTCTAGATAGAAAGACCCTCAACCATTTAAGCTTCAAAACTGCCTTGGAGTACACAAGATGTAAGTCAATTTTTTTAACTCGTTCAATGCTTTTCCTGATGCTATGCACATTGTTAATTGTTTAAATTGTAATAAGTATTTAGTTATTCAGACCCCTACTTTTTGTCAGGTGTTTAATATTGTATTTTAATTTTACCCTTATACTTAACCCATGTACAGCGCTACGGAATATTTTAGCGAATAATAAAAAACTGTAATAATAATAATTATAATAACTGTACTTGCTCTGGGGCTTAATTTGAACAACATACAGGTGCTTAGATTACATAAAAGACAAAGTGATATTTCTGATTTTTTTTTTAGAGTTTCTGAACAAAAGTGACTTTATTTGTATATTCAACAATTAATGTACTATACATTACTATAATGAACCTTTATTTGTAATGTTCCACCATATACTGCAATGCTAAACAGGGTAGAAAGAAGTACAAAAATAAAATTTTAACAAATTACAAAAGAATGGAAAGTCCTATTATTGAGTTTAAACTCACTCATACAAACTGCTTTCTCTAAAGTACCTAATAAGATAAAAACTCACAAACAGTCTAGAGGGTAGGGGTGAGGTATAGAAAGGTTAGGTACAATGGCCCCTATCACATTGACCAAATTGTAGTTACTGTAGCTCATAATGTAGCCCGCAAAAGTTACTGCTCTTAAATTTGCCTCTTTCAGCTCCCCACAATCAATCTGTGGGTTACAGGGAGAAAACCAACTGCGGTTGTCAAAATCGCAACTCCGACCCAGCTAAGCCTTTGATCTGTCAAGCACGCAATCCCTAAAATCACAAATCGATATTAAATTGCTACAATTCCTCAAGCCCACAATTGGTTTCACACCTGTAAATGGCAAATGTGGCCAAAAATACTACGAGTTATAGCGAGGACTAGCAAGGGGGTTATACACCTGTTTGTAGCACTGTAAAGGCAAATAAAAAATCAATACTGCATTTTAAAAGACCTGGAAAGCGATGTAAGACTTTAAAATTAATTACACAACAGACTCAAGCTTGCAAATGTGCAATATTTTTTTTTTATGTGCAATTTTAGTGTCATATCGATCCTGGCAATTAATGGGTTAATACATATCATTGAACTTGCATGGACTAGAATAGTAGATTTATTGATTTTTTTAGATTGCAACATTTCTGGATTGCAAATCAGACATCTAAACACTAACTGATTGGGGTTTAACCTCCATGTTTTACTGACGTCAAGATGACGGTCTCATTTACTATTGGCTGTTTCTAAATCGGTAGTTACAGGTTTGCTTAATTGATCGCGATCATACCCTGAAATGCTACTTACGATTGCATGGTTTACAGTTTTGGCTTTCCGCCATGTAGTTGCAGGCTTGTTCAATTTAATCACTCTGTAACTGCTGCAAATTTCAACCCCGTTGTATGAAGGCAACTGCAGGCTAATGTATAGGTATAATATTAAGGCTGAAGGTGAACAACTTCTTTAAACAGATTTGTTTTTCATGAGGTTTTAAGGGATTTGAGGCAGGAGGATAGTCTAGTGTAACTAGGCAAGGAGTTCCAAAGAATAGGAGCAGCACAAAAAAAGTTCTGAAAGCAGGGTTAAGAGGAGGTGACAAGTGAGGAAGAAAGAAGAAGGTCATTAGCTGAGCAAATAGGAAGTTTTGGAGAATATTTAGAGATAAAAGCAGAGATATAAGAGGGTGCATTATTGTTGAGGGCTTTATACTTCAGGTTCAAGAGTTTAAATTTAATTCTGGAGGCTATGGGAAGCCAGCGGAGTGACTGACAGAAAGGTGCTGCAGACAATGAGCATTAAATATGGTAGATAAGGCTAGTGGAGGCATTCATTATGGACTGGAGTGAATGGGGAGGCCAGCAAGGAGAGAGTTGCAGTAGTCGAGGTGAGATATAATGTATTCGAATTTTAGTTGTGTCTTGTGAGAGAAAGAGACATATTTTGGAGATGTTTTGTAGGTGTAAATGTCAAGATTAAGTTATTGATTGTACGTGAGGAATGAAAGAGAGGGCAGAATCCAGTAAAATCCCAAGACAATTGCCTGAGAGGGGGGCATGATAATGGCATTGTCAACAGTGAGAGATATGTGAGGAGTGGAAACTGTTGTAGAGGGTGGAAAGATTAGAGCTCCATCTTTGACATATTGAGTTTGAATTGTCGGGCAGACATCCAGATTGTCACAGCACTATTTTGAATATTGTATGTCTGTCTAACATTCTGTTCTATTTATTTTTACATTTGATATTTTGTTAAAAGTGAAACTGAATACATAATAAAAAAAAAAAAAAAAAAAAAAGCAAGAACTTAGAAATAGGTGTCATAGCTAAATCTCTGTATTGAATATGCAAATGTTTCTAATTTAGTATTATATGTACCGTATATATTCGAGTATTACCACAAAATACTGAGAAAAATGAGTGACTCGAGTATAAGCTGAGGGCGGGAAATGTGCTGCCTCCTGTGTCCCTCTTGTGCCCTCTGTGTCCCCCTCTTGTGTACCCTTTTCTTGTGTCCCCCTCTCTCTCCCCTGTATCTCTCTCCCCCTTCCCTGTGTCTTTTTTCCCTCCTCTCCCTTCCCTGTGTCTTTCCCCCTCCCTCCCCCCTCATCCTCAACTTCCCTCCTCAACCTCCTCATCCTCAACCTCCCTCCTCAACCCCCTCCTCATCCTCAACCCCCTCCTCATTCTAAACCCCTCCTCAACTCCATCCTCATCCTCAAACCCCCATCCTTAACCCCCTTCAATCCCCTCCTCAAACTCCCTCCTCAACCTGCCTCCTCATCCTCAACCTAACTCCTCATCCTCCCTCCTCATCCATAACCACCCTCCTCATCCTCAACCTCCCTCCTCATCTTCAACCTCTCTCCTCAACCCCCTCCTCATTCTAAACCCCCCTCCTCATTCTAACCCCCCTCCTCATTCTAAAACCCCCCTCCTCAACTTCAACCCCCATCCTCAACCCCCATCCCCATCCTCAACCCATCTATATCAACCCCCTCCTCAACCCCCTCCTCATCCTCAACCTCCCCCTCCTCAACTCAACCCCTCCTATGCTCACTCTCTTCCCCCTCCTCATCCTCCCTCCTCATCCTCAACTCCTCCTCATCCTCAACCTTCCTCTTTATCATCAACTCCCTCCTCAACCCCTCTCATCTCAACCCCTCCTCATTAAAATCCTCAACCCCATCCTCATCCTCAACCCCCATCCTACACCCCATCCCATCCTCAACCCCATCTATACTCAACCCCTCTCAACCCCTCCTCAACCTCCCTCCTCAACTCAACCCTCCTCATGCTCAACCTCCCTCTCATCCTCCCTCCTCATCCTCCCTCTCATCCTCAACCTCCCTCCTCATCCTCAACCTCATTCCTCATCCTAAGAATATAGGTACCGTATATACTCGAATATAAGCCGAGTTTTTCAGCCCTTTTTTTTAAGGCTAAAAAGGGGGAGTTATTTAGAGGGGTAATGTGAGGTGGGAGGTTTAGAATGAGGAGGGGGGTTGAGGATTTGGAGGGGGAAGGGAAAGGACATGGGGGGGTTAGAGAGACACAGGCGGGTTAGAGAGACAGGGGGGGGGGGTAGAGTGAAACGAGTATAAGCCGAGGGGGCCCTTTTTAGCTTTAAAAAAAGGGCTGAAAAACTCGGCTTATATTCGAGTACCTATATTCTTATATTTTACCTATATGTCTAAGTGGGGATTATCTGTATGTTGCTAGTGAGGAAGGTTTTATGTATATATACATATATATATATATATAAGTATCTGCTTAGTGACCCACAGAGATAATGTACACAACAGATAGATAGAGAAAAGATTGAAAAATAACAGTTAAATAAAGGTCGCTAGCTCAGCCACTCTTCATAATCTAAATACAGTGGACATGGTAAATCACATCTGATGTTTTCTAGTCAATTTAATTTGATATAGTGCATTCCTACTTTTCTTAAGAGTCAGACTTAATCCTAGTTCAGTTGATATGTTTTACAAGAACCACAAGGCATAGATCTTGTATAATGTTCTTAAAAGCCTTTCCCTGGATATGGTTTAGAATAATGGTTATGGGCTCTACAGTACATCAAATTAAGTACCTTTCAACTAGTAAGGGATTTTTTACTTTATCTGTCTTCATAAGCCAGTGGAGCCTTATTGTTTTTGTAGTTTTGTAACCTTAGACCTTTTTCATCATGTTTTTATCTTGTGATAAAGCCATATGATATGTGTTTTAGGTGAACCGTGTGATTTTCCACATTAATTTAATCTTTTTTTGATATCTATTTTTGTAATAATTTTTCATGAAGAACAAACTCTGTTAATATGTTGAATTTCACCTCATACATAAAAAACAGATAGGTATGGCTGTAACAGTTGAAATTGGACGATGGTTGTTCCATTGCAGGAATCTGATGGAAGCCGAGATTTTTTTGTAGACTATAATTTAAATCTTACCATATCATTTTTATAAATCAGAGGGGGCCAACCTTTTCACATGATGAGCCAAAATTTATTTTTTTCTCACACTTGATCACATATAATAAATCGGAATAATCACTGCAAATGTATATATTTTAAAATAATGTATGTAAAAATCTCCTCACTGTGCCATAGGTTTCTCAACTTTCAATAAACTAAAGACTTAACATTTATAAGAGTGTATCATTTTACAGGACTTTGAAAAGAGATGCTGCACCTGTAGAATTGGAGAAAATTATATATCTGATCTGGATAATGTAGTACAGTGTTTCTTTTTGGCACTGTGAAACCAATATGCATACAATTTAGTGAAGGGCCACATTCTGGCCATCAGGCCTTACATTGGATAACACTGCCCTTAAAAACTAAACCTATGTTATACAAAATCTAACAATATCGTGTATTAAGAAAATATTTAATTGGATAAAATAGATAATTCATTCAGAGTCCTTCAAATATCTTGAAGATCCTGATATACAAGTATGTAACACTTTTGGATCCAGTTATGAAGTGGTAGCTTACTGTAACAAAATTCCACATGGAAGACTTTAATCACTGGTATTATACTTTTAGAACAGTGGGTTAAACTGTGTGTAATAGGGGGAAATATCCAATGCACTGACACTTCATAGAGTAGTATATTTTAAATAACATAACAGAGCTGTAAAAAATGTGTACTGACTTTTCAAAACTCATATAAAATGAATTACATCTAGCCTTTTGAGAGCATGTTGTGTATCCTTTAAAATGTAAAGCTATAATATCTTAATCTCCCAAAATATTTTATCAACATATTGACTACAACTTTCATTGAAACTTTTAACATAGGAAATAACTGGTCACCCTGGTGATTTCTACACTTTTTTTGCAGATATCAGGTAAATTGTAAGATGAGGCTATTAGAGACTTATTGAACAGAAAATATGATTTTGTGATGAAATAATATATATATATATATATTTTTTTTTTTTTATTCAATCATACATATTTGTAGTGCTAAAACATTATTTTTAAGTAACCAGTGGATTTTAAGATTTCCATGGTAATTTTTGCAACTTTGTGATGTGCATATTTTTCTATAGTTGTCTGACAAACCAAATTTAAGAATATTTCAATATTAGTAGAAATATTTAAAGAGGAGTAAATGTTCTTGAAATTACAACTTTCTGAATGTTATTTTATGATAATTAGTAAATTATTATTTATCAGCTTGTAAACTATTGATCCAAATTGTCAAAACTATCAAAATTCTTTCGAAATTTTAGGTTAAATTATCTGTTTAAGGGCCAGTATCTTTTTGAATAAATTTATATATTTTTACTTAATCAACAAAACTAAAGTCACAAGTAGCAGAAAGGTGAGACCAACTGAAAGTAGTGTTATGTCTTAGATCAAGGATGAAAACAGACATAGAAAATCTATTCCCAAAATCATTATTTATTAAATATTTAGTTTAGCTTGTTTTACTATTTCTGCCTCATTACATGCCTGTTCCTCAATTCTAATTTTATGTTTTTTTTACAGAAATAGCTATACATATTATTCCATTTTCAGCTAAAAGTTGAATGTTAATGAATCAAAATAGAATCACTTTTAATAAATATTTAATCAGTTCACACAACATATTTAATGTGTCCATAGCTCTCAGAGGTGCCTATTTGCATTTAAGTAGCAAAACACAACAGGTTCACTTTATTCCTTTTGGTACGGCAACAGCACCAAGGACTTTCAGAAAATATTGATGGCACTAAGATATAGCAGATAGAAAAATAGCAGAATACAGAAAAATTACTAAGCAAACATTGCCATATTTGGATGACATTCTGGTAATAGCAGTTTCATATCAGAATATATAAAGAGCAATTGTTATGAATCTTCTCAGCACTCTTGGATAGGTACTGTATCTAGATCACAGAAACCTAGTAATGCATGAAAAATACAGTCTTCAACATTTACCAAAGCAACTGGCTTTAATGGTATGGAGGCTGAATGACAGAGACTGAAGGAAGAAATATCTTACATTTCATGTTTACTGCTGCTGAAAAGGGTAGTGGCTTATAGATGCCCAGTACTATTGTGAAAGGTATGGATGTCTCCTGGGATAAAAAAAAAAGTTTGATTTTTCAATAGAACTGCACTATTTTGGAAGGCAAAATACTTTACTTGATATTAGAACTGAGGATTGTGGGTAACAGGTAATCTATCTATCTATTTATAATTTTACGTCCCTGTATATTGATTGATGATTATACTAATGTGTTGTATCATTATCCCTTGTAGTTGTTTTGCTTATTCTGAGACTGGAAGACAACATTTTACTATAAATGGTCTGATTTTTCTGGGTTGATGTTCAATCTACTTTGGGTTGTGAAATGTTGGAGGAGTTTGAGAAAGCAGTCTGGTGTCTGTGTTTGGGTCTGTGTTTGAACCCAGTATGCACAGTGTAGCTGCTGCGTTGTTATAGAGTGTTTTGAAAATGTTGTTAAAAAGGTTGATAATTGCAAAATTAGGACTTAGCTGCAACAAGCCTTGTGAGGTGCTCATTGCAGGTCGCAACTGCGGCCTTTGCAAAGAGAGGGACGCAGTTGCGGGGGTGGAGGCCTGCAGGACTCTTAGCTGCAAAGAGCCCCGAATGCTCTCGTTTCAGACGTGGAGATGAGCAGCGTAGGACTCAGCACGTAGCAGTTTGGCGCTGATTGCGAGCTTTGTAATACTTTATGGCACTCAATACTTTACGACTTTAACAGCCGAACCACTGAACTCGAAAGACCACCAAAGAATGCCAAATACTTAAAAAAATACATTATACACTTACACACAGCACAGGGGGGAGCCATGGAGCCAGTGAATGGGGTTGCAAGTTAATTTGACCCATATTACGGACAAAAAAACGTAAAGGGATGTAAACGAGGCCGAAGGCAGTAACAGTGCAAGAAAGTAAACAGGATCACGAAGCCAGTAACACTTAGCCAAACAACGCAAGCAACCGCACTCATCGCGTGCCACACAAAGAAAGACACAGGGGAGGGAGAGGGGGGAGAGGGTGGAAAAGACACAGGGATGAAAGATGGATGAAAAGAGGTGAAAAGGGGGGGATAAGGAAAAACAAAAGACACAAGACACACAGAGAGAGGGAAACAGACACAGGGGTCAGAGACTGGGGAGAGGCTCACAATGAGCACGAAAGGTGCTCATCGCTGCGTTTGCGATGAATGGCAAAGGTGAACATTGAGAAACACGAAAGTTGTGGGTTGCCAAGGCCTGCAATGAGCGGCAAAGGTGCTCATTGTGAGACCCGACCAGTAAACGGAGGGTGAGGCTCGCAATAAGCGACAAAGTCGCTCAGCATGGGGCTCACGATGAGCGCAGAAAGTATAGCATTCCCAGCCTTTAAATTTTCTTTCTGTAATTTTTGACGTTCATGTCGCTAGTATATATATATATATATATATATATATATATATATAGTCCTATATTCCAGTGGTTTTCAGAACTCTCACCAGGACCCACCAGACAGGTCAAGATTTTGGTTTAACACTGATTTAATACAGATAAGGTAATCAAAGTCTGTTAAAAACGAATTGCTCCTCCTCCTTTTCTCTCCTTCCCTTTAATCTCTCTCCCTTCTCTCTTTCTCTTCTGTCGCTTTCCATCCCCCTTCTCTCTCTGTGCCCATTCTCTCTCTCTTTCTTCCTTCCCACTCTCCTCCATTCTCTCTCTCACCTCCCTTCTCTCTCTTCCTATTTTCTTTCTCCTCCTATTTCTTCCCCTTCTCTCTCTTCCCCTCTCTCTCCCTCTCACTCTCTCTCCTTCTTCTCTTTCTCTTCTCTCTCTCTCTCCCTTCTCTCTTACCTTGTCTCTCTCCCTTCTCTTTCTCCCTTCTATCTCTAATCATCCCTGTCTCTCCCTTTTTTCTCTCTCCCTTCTCTCTGTCTTTCCCCCTTCTCTCTTTTCCCCTTTCTGTCTCTCCCTCCCATCTTATATCTTGATCTCTCTCTCCCCCTTCTCTCTCTCCCTCCTCACTCTCTCCTCCTTCTTTCATTCTCTCTCACTCCCTCCATTCTCACTCTCTTCTCCTTCTTTCTCTCTTTCTCATTCTCTCCATTCTCTCTCTCTTCCTCTCTCTCTATAAATTTCTCCCCCTTATCTCTTTTTCTCCCTGATTTTCTTTCTTTCTCCCCTTCAATCTCTCTCTTTCTCCCCCTCTCTCTCCCTTCTCTCTCCCCCTTCTCTCTCTCTGCCCTTCTGGTGGCTCCTCCTATTCTGTACAGGCACTGGTCAGAGGACTCAAAAGGAGAGATCAGGGGGCCTGGGAGGTGGAGGGGGGCTGGGAGGTAGAGGATGCCAGGGGGGCTCAGTATGGGGTGGGGAAAGGGGAATGAACTCGGGCCCCTTCAGAGCTGGGCCTCGGTGCATTGTACTACATGCACCTGTGGTAGCTCCACCCATGCATAGTTCAGATCAATAACTGTAAAGAGTGTGCACACAAATACTAATGCAAAATATTTTGCTTATGAGAACTACTATTTTTGTGAGAGCATTTGAAACATAGGAAGTTGGGAGACTATCAATGAAACCCAGTATAATATTTCCAAAGTTTCATTAATGTAAAGCAGAACTGAATGTAAACATTTTCAAAACAGAGAAATATTAAATTAGAAAGGAAGGCTGTAAAACTTTGTAGAACTAAATTTAGAAAGCAATGAAGATTTATGGATTAGCCTGCCATAATTAATTTATTAGACTACAACAGTAAGGGAAATCTCAATTGCAGAACAAAAAGCATACAGATACATATAAATGATGATGGAATATAAAAGACATAAAATATTGATCATCTGCGGAGCTCTGCTTATTCTCACTAGTAGAAAATCCAGTACTGACCTCTGTGCATCCTCCTCACTCCTGACTTTCTAAATTGTCTTTGGTGTTCCTCTCTATTTGATGTAATTGCTGCCAATGTGTCATCTGAGAAATGTGTTATAGGTCATTAGTTTATTTACAACAGGATCTATGCTGGAGAGGATGTGGAGAAGTAAGTAATCACTCTCATATCAGGTGGTATTGTAATATGGTCCAACCCTTTTGGAGGCAATGTTTGACACAGATCTCTCTTATGGTCGATAAGGAGATGCCATGCTCTTTGGATTTTATTATTTTTCATATGGACATTCAGGAGTTCTCTTCCCAAAATGCATTTTGATTGTTCATATATTTCTTGTTGCCAAATGGCTTTTGTTTAAACTTTGGAAGCAAAAACAAACTCTGTGCTGGGGTAATTTCAACGTGTAGTTGAATGGGATAGAGAATTAGAAAAATATTTGATACTTCCAGATTCTACCAAAAAGCCTATAAGAAAGAAATGGCGTGGTTGGGTTAAATTTATGGTCAAATAATGTAATATTAGAAGAGATGTTATTGTCCTCCTCCATTGTCTGTTTTTAAATTGACATTTACTTTAGCTTTTTTGAATTTGTTATATCTGTTATATTTGTTATTCTTCTGCATTTTTTTTATGCTTGTATTGGAATTGTATCAGGATTCTTCTTATTCTTGTCTTTGTATTTTAAATAAATAAAATAAAAAAATACACCAGGATCTATTATTTAATATAAATCTTCAACTGGCTGACCTATTATCATCCATTTAATTGTGTGTTGGAGAGGGGTAAATAAAGTACTGACCTCCATTCCTTCTCATTTCTGCCATTTTAAATAAGTTTCTTCTGGTGTTCCTCTCTGTGGGCTCCATTCCAATCAGTTGCACAGGCACTTAGAGCCTCATTCAATTCGGAACTCGCAACTCAATCGCAGACAGCCAAATGCCTGCAATTTAATTGCGGGCTCCATTTGGTCTCCAATTTAGATGCTATTCAATTGGCCAGGCCCGCAAGTTAGGTACCGGTCCCGAAAATCGGAACTCCATGCAGTCTGACCTAGCATTTCTGGGTTTGAACATGTTAGGGGAGCAAACTCATAACTCGCGATGCAGAAACAGCCAATGAAAACAGAGATCGTCATCATGTCCAACCTCCAAGCCCGTAACTCGTAAGTGAAGGCCGTAGGACTTTGAAATCCAACCTCCATTTTTCAAAGTCCTACAGGCATCAACCTCGAAGCCTGTTGGACTTTGAAAAATAGATGTAGGATTTCAAAGTATTACAGGTTTGGGGGTTGAAGCCCGTAGGACTTCACATTGATTGACGTGATTGATATAAAATGAAAATTGAACATGAAATAAAGTATTGGAGAATGTTGTGCTATTCTTTCTAACATCACTAACATCACTTTCACTCTTCATAAAAGTACAGTATAGCTTTTTTATTTGCTTTTAAAGTGTTCCAACACAAAAGGCTGCAATGACCTTTGTTAACAAGTTACTATCTATGGTTCCATTGAATTTGACTCAAAGCCCATTCAAATCACATTTAAAGGTGGTCACACAAGTTGCTTAATCTGTGTAAGTCCTTACTATTTTTCTCTGAAAAGTTAACTGAATACCACCCATAAGGGCACTAAAAAAGCCTTGTTGAGACCATTCAAAGAAGTTAAATTGACAATGTAATAAACAAACACAGACAAATTACACAAGTGCAAAATAAATATTATATTAAACATTCTCATATATGTTGTACAATATTCACATATATGTTCTTATATATGTTGTACACATTTGCAAAGTATGAGATTTGAGTCTGCATATACCCATGAACATTAAATATTGGCAATTATACACATCAAGATAAGCTTTCATTAGTTAGTCATCGCTGGTAATATTTATGCCTTAAGTTAATAAATATATATATCAGAGGAGATCTTAAAAGGTTGAACTTGATGGACTGAAAGTCTTTTTTCAACCTTAAATACTATGTAACTATGTTACTATATATATATATATATATATTATAATATATATATATATATAAAATAAGAGTTTTGCAGTATATAGTGATACCTTTTTTATTGGACACACATAATCATAAATAAATGACAAGCTTTCGAGAGTGTTGTCCTCCCTTTATCAAGTCTGAAGCAAAACTGACATGAGAAGGAACCCTCAGTTTGAATAAAAACAGGCACATGCAGGAGAGAGTGGTGGCAGTGTTCTGACATCATCAGGCAAATACATATAGTGGAATGAACACAACATAGTATGGTACACACATATAATATAATTATATATATATACACATGTTATATACACATATACAAGAAGTATCATAATATAATTAAATACATATAAATAAGTAAATATAAATATATAAACATGGATCCCTATATAAATACACATACATCACCATAATCATCATATCAGGAATATAGGAGGTTATAAGAAATTAAGATAATGAGATAAAAACTCCATATATTAACATTAAAGTCCTGTATTTTTCGTATTAAAGTGAGTTATCATCTTCATTTCATAGATCTTTCTTTCTTGTGTGTTTTTAAAGTAACCTCTGAGTATTTTTATTTTCAGGTTTTGTATAGAATGGTTGTTTTGTGAAAAGTGATGTCCCACTGGGGGTACAATAATTGTCTTCATTGGTGTTTTTGATGGAGTTTTCTGTGAAGGTTCATCCTCATATGTAATTTCTGGCTGGTTTCTCCAATGTAGCATCCATTTTCACAGACAGTACATTGTATCAATGTAGACTACATTGATGATGTGCAGGAATATGACCCTCTGTATGTATGGTTAGCTCTTGTTGTTTGTGTGTGGCTGTATCCTACTTTAGCAGATATGCTGACATAATTTGCATCGATTTTTGTTGCAGGTTTGGTGCCATTTTCTCTGTTGTGCCGTTCATTGGCCAATCTTCTGTTCACCATGTTTGTCTTAGATTTGGTGTGTTGTCTGAATGCGACAATGGGAGGTTTGGGAAATATATGTTTTAATTCTGCATCTTCTGTTAGTTGTGGTTGTAGATCTTTAATTATTTATACGTATTCCTTCTAGAGTCGGATGGTAGTCAGAGGTTGTACGTGAAGAACTTTTCTTTAGTTTTATATTGCAACAGGTGGTTCTCGGGGTGTTTTGATGGCAGCGGTTACTTTCTGTGTGATGACATGGGGTTTGTAACCCTTTTGTTTGAAGGAGTCAGACAGTGTTTTTAAATGTTTGTCTAGCGGTCCTTGGTGTTTGAGGCATATGCGGTGGTATCTGATTGGCTTGGCTGTAAATATCCCTTTTTTAGTATGTGAGGGATGGAAACTAGAACTGGGTGTAGGTAACTATATTTGTCTGTAGGCTTCCTATACACAGATGAGTGAAGTTTACCATTTTTGATGGATATGGTGGGTGTCAAAAAAGTTTACCTGTTCAGCAGAGTAATCCATTTTAAGTTTAATAGATGGGGTGGAAGTGTATTAAAGGCATTGTGAAGTCTCTGAGGTTTTTTTCTCCCTCTGTCCATATGATGACACAGGTCATCTATATACCGTAAGTATCTGTAAGGTTTATGGACTAATGTGGATAGGAATCTCTGTTCCAGGTCAGCCATAAAATAGATTTGCATACTGTGGTGCCATTTCGTACCCATTGCAGTCCCCATGATCTGTAGGTAAATCTGTCCAATGAAGGTGAAGTTGGTTGTGGGTCAGGATGTATTCTAATAGTTTTGCAATGGTATTAGAATTGTATTTATGGCCCTGGGTGTGATTTGAAAAGAACCTGAGGCATGCCTCAGTACCATCTTTGTGGGGGATGTTGCTATAGAGAGATGGTATTTTTACATGCAGTATAGTTACATAGTTACATAGTTACATAGTAATTAAGGTTGAAAAAAGACTTTCAGTCCATCAAGTTCAACCTGTTAAGATCTCCTCTGATCTGCAATATGCGGATTAGTTATTAATTAAATTATTGATTAAATAATTATTAATAGTATAGGTATTGGAGAATGAATAAAGAGTTAGTCCATCAAGTTCAACCTTTTTAGATCTCTATTGATCTTTTTAATTTGGACTATTTATTATTATTGTTAATTGTTAATTATTGTTAATTGATCCAGAGGAAGGCAAACATAAAAAAAACCCCATTGAAACTTTGCCAATTGTCTCATAAGGGGGAAAAAAAGCAAAATTCCTTCCTGACCCCAGAAACTGGCGATCAAATTTCTCCCTGGATCAATATTCCTTCGCTAGTTATCTAGGATAGCCTTGAATGCCCTCTTTATTCAGAAATATATCTAACCCCTTTTTGAAGTTGTCTATCGAATTCGCTGTCACCACCTCCTTTGGTAGAGAATTCCACAGTTTAACCACCCTAACTGTGAAGAACCCTTTTCTTTGTTTAAGGTGAAATCTTTTTTCCTCTAACCTCAACGGATGTCCTCTTGTCAGTTGAAAATCTCTTGCTACAAAAAGCTCACTTGACAAAGCCTTATATGGACCCTGGATGTATTTAAAAACCGTAATCATATCTCCTCTTAGACGCCTTTTTTCTAGCGAAAATAAGTTTAATTTTGCTAGTCTTTCTTCATAACTTAGCCCCTCCATTCCCCTTATTAGTTTTGTAGCCCTTCTCTGTACTTTTTCCAGCTCTAAGATGTCTTTTTTGTGAGGTGGTGCCCAAAATTGTACTCCATATTCCAAATGAGGGCGTACTAGAGATTTGTATAGTGGCAGAATTATATCTTCTTCCCTGGCTTCTATACCCTTCCTAATACATGCTAATATTTTATTTGCCTTTGCAGCCGCTGCTTGGCTTTGAGCGCTGTTACCTAGGTGGTTGTCCACTAGTACTCCCAAATCCCTTTCAATATCTGATACCCCTAGATTTGCTCCATTAAGATTATAGATTGCTTGGCTATTTTTCCTTCCCAAATGCATAATCTTACATTTATTTGTATTAAATCTCATCTGCCATTTAGCCGCCCATTTCTCTAATTTATGCAAATCCTTTTGTAGGGAAAGTACATCATTATCTGATTTTATTACCTTGCACAACTTAGTGTCATCAGCAAAAATGGAGACACTACATTCGAGTCCTACTTCAATGTCATTAATAAATATGTTAAAAAGGAGAGGACCCAATACTGAGCCCTGAGGAACCCCACTTATCACATTAGACCAATCGGAGTATGTTCCATTTACAACAACCCTTTGCTTCCTGTCTTTTAGCCAGCTCTCGATCCATGAGCAGATATTTACTGCAATTCCTGTATCCCTTAGTTTGCTCACTAGTCTTCCATGTGGCACTGTATCAAATGCCTTTGAAAAATCTAAAAAAGACTACATCCACTGAGTTGCCCTGATCCAAGTTCCTACTAACCTCCTCATAAAAACTAATTAGATTGGTCTGACACGACCTTTCCTTCATAAATCCATGTTGACTGCTACCTATGATCCTGTTCAAATAGACATATTCTTGTATTCTGTCCCTTATTAACCCTTCTAAAAGCTTCCCAACTACAGAAGTGAGGCTCACTGGTCTATAATTCCCCGGATTTGCTCTAGATCCCTTCTTAAATATAGGTATCACCTCTGCTTTTCTCCAGTCATCTGGTAGAGACCCTGTAGTGAGCGAGTCTTTAAAGATTAGATATAATGGTTTGGCTATTACAGAACCCAGCTCCCTCAGTACCCTTGGATGTATTCCATCAGGACCTGGGGCTTTATTAACATTTATTTTCTCCAACCTCTTTTGTATTTCTTCCTGCGTTAACCAATTATTTAGTGAAGGTAGTGTAGCCCCATTATGTTGCAGTGTCCCAACCACTGGTACCTCCCTTGTGTAAACCGAAGAAAAGAACCTATTTAGCTCATCTGCCTTTTCCTGGTCACTAATTATCAGATGGCCTGTGTCACATTGTAATGGTCCTATCGATTCCTTCCTGGCCTTCTTCCCATTAATATATTTATAAAATATTTTAGGGTTAGTCTTACTTTCCATTGCAACTGACTTCTCATTTTCTATTTTAGCCAGTCTAATAGCCCTTTTGCAAGCCTTGTTGATTTCCTTATAGTCACATAAAGATGCCT
The DNA here is from genome assembly GCA_027410445.1 of Discoglossus pictus. Lineage (NCBI taxonomy): Eukaryota > Metazoa > Chordata > Amphibia > Anura > Alytidae > Discoglossus > Discoglossus pictus. The sequence continues at coordinate 249,226,239 of CM050166.1, forward strand.
CTGTTCCCTCCTTCTTGTATAATTTAAATGCATACTTCTTTTTCCTCATCATGATCTTTAGTCATTGTTAAGCCACATGGGATGTGATTTACTCCTATTTATTTTATTTCCACATGGTACATGCTGATGAGTATGTTTATTTAGTAAGGATTTGAATGTTGTCCATTTATTTTCAGTATTCTTCCCTGTAAGTTCTTTGTCCCAGTCTATATGTTGTATTGCTGCCCGTAGCCCATTAAAGTTAGCCCTTTTAAAATTTAGAGTTTTTGTTGGCCCCTTACAACTCTGTTTTTTGTATTCAATCTCAAATGAGACTGTGTTGTGATCACTGTTCCCCAAGGGTTCCCCTATTTTTACATTTGATATTATATCAATATTACTTGTGATGACTAAATCCAAGATGGCCCCATTTCTAGTAGGTTCTTGTATTACCTGGGCTAGATAATGATCCCTGAGTGTACTCAAGAACCTGCTCCCCTTAGCTGAGCTGCTGGTCTCGTTTATCCAGTTTATATCAGGGTAATTAAAATCTCCCATTATTAGAACTTGCCCATGCTTAGCTGCATTTCCAATCTGTAACAATAATTGTATTTCCTCACTTTCAGCTATATTTGGGGGTTTATAGCATACTCCCACCAATATGCATTTAGAATTAGCTCCTCCACTATTTAGCTCAACCCACAAGGATTCAATGATGCCGTTAGTGCCAGCATAAATATCTTCTCTAACTATAGGCTTAAATTCAGGCTTAACATAAAGACAGATCCCTCCTCCTCTTTTACCATTGCCCCTATCTTTCCTAAATAGGTTATAACCATCCAGATTAACAGTCCAGTCATGAGATTCATCCCACCATGTTTCCGTAATGCCTATTAAGCCCCATTTTTCTTGTACTGCTAATATTTCTAGCTCATCCATTTTCCCAGGCAAACTTCTTGCGTTTGCAATCATACACTTTATGTTGCTATGGCTCTGCTGATGTGAAGTGCCTGCCACTGTAATTGAGGCCCCTATTAATATCTCCCTACTTTCTATTGTAACCCTCCCCCCTTCTCCTCCCCCATGGGTAAATAATTCATCCCTTTCCCTCTCTACCCTATTTACCCCAATACTCTTTATAGTCCCTCCCCCCCACCTACAAGTTTAAAAACTCCCCCAGCCGTTCTACCATCCTATTCCCTAGCACAAAAGCGCCCTCATCATTAAGGTGCAATCCATCCCTGCTATAGAGATTGTACCCAAGTGAGAAGTCAGCCCAGTGCTCTAAAAACCCAAAACCCTCTGCACTGCACCACTTTTTTAGCCACGCATTAACCTCCCTAAGCTCCTTCTGCCTCCCTGGGCTAGCACGTGGCACTGGTAGTATCTCAGAAAATACTACCTTGGAGGTCCTTGCTTTAAGCTTATTCCCTAATTCTCTAAAATCATTCTTTAGGACGCTCCATCTTCCACTAACTTTGTCATTGGTACCAATGTGTACCAAGACCGCCGGTTCATTACCAGCCCCTCCCAATAATTTATCCACCCGATCCACAACATGCCGAACCCGAGCACCCGGGAGACAGCAAACTGTTCGATTGCTGGGATCTGGGTGACAAATTACCCTGTCTACCTTCCTAATAATAGAGTCCCCTACCACCAAAACATGTCTGTTGCTCTGCCTATTCTGCCCTCCCTCTTCTCCAGTAGAGCTGTTCGCCCGGCTGTTAGAGGGAACAGCTCTATCTGGCATTGCCATTCCTGAATGGACATCGCCAACAGTTTCACTCAATCTGGCAAATCTGTTGGTGTTTGACAACTCAGAACTGGCCTGCCTCCTCCTGTTCCCCCTGCTTCCCCTTGTAACTGTAACCCAGCTACCTCCCTGGCCATCCTCCCTAGCCCCAGCTCCTCCCTCCATACTAGGCCCAGCTAAACTGTGCTCCGTGAGCACCAATTCCCTTTCCAGTGGAGCAATATCACTAAGTGCTGCAATTCTCCTCTCCAGATCTTCAATTTGAGCTTCCAAAGAGGCAACATGCTCACACCTGTCACAGAGGTATGGACCCTGGATCATATGTTCCAGTAGTGCATACATTTGACAGGATGTACACTGAATAAGGTTGCCACTGGACTGACTCATAATTATTATTATTGTCTACGAAATTTCAGTGGGAAAAATAAAGAATATAATATAATATATTTATATAAAGTTTTCCTCCTTTGCACTATAAATCTGCCCTCCCTTTTCTTTGAAGGCCCTCCTTTTATTTAAACTCCTAGGCTTTTACTAGAATTGCACTTGATACTGAAAATGTTCGCAAGCTCACAAGTTCCCCTTCTCCGGTTTCTATTAACTTCTGCCTTCTCGCCTGGGCACAATTAGTGCACTCTGCAATTTATCAGCCTTTACTTGTAAGGTAAATCCACTTGTAAACAGGCCCCAAACCAGCTCACAAACCTTTTATACAAGTTTAACAGTCAAGCCACACCCCTCTCACCTGGGCACAATTAGTGCACTCTGCAGTTTATTAGCCTTTACTTTTTAAGGTAAATCCACTTGTAAACAGGCCCCAAACCAGCTCACAAACCTTTTATACAAGTTTAACAGTCAAGCCACACCCCTCTCACCTGGGCACAATTAGTGCACTCTGCAGTTTATTAGCCTTTACTTTTTAAGGTAAATCCACTTGTAAACGTATGGCCAAAAGTATGGGCACTTATTATTTTTTTGGCAGCACCTATTAGACACATGAAATTTATTTATATTTTTTCTGTATACAGAGGATATAAAAAGTCTACACACCCCTGTTAAAATGTCAGGTTTCGCTACTGTAAAAAAATGAGACAAAGATAAATCATTTCAGAACTTTTTTCACCTTTAATGTGACCTATAAACTGTACAACTCAATTGAAAAACAAACTAAAATCATTTAGGTAGAGGGTAGAAAAAATATAAAAATAAAATAATATGGTTGCATAAGTATGCACACCCTTAAACTAATACTTTGTTGAAGCACCTTTTGATTTTATTACAGCACTCAGTCTTTTTGGGTATGAGCCTATCAGCATGGCACATTTTTACTGGGCAAGATTTGCCCACTCTTCTTTGCAAAAACACTCCAAATCTGTCAGATTGCGAGGGCATCTCCTGTGCACGGCACTCTTCAGATCACCCCACAGATTTTCAATCGGATTCAGGTCTGGGCTCTGGCTGCGCCATTCCAAAACTTTAATCTTCTTCTGGTGAAGCCATTCCTTTGTTGATTTGGATGTATGCTTTGGGTCGTTGTCATGCTGAAAGATGAAGTTCCTCTTCATGTTCAGCTTTCAAGCAGAAGCCTGAAGGTTTTGTGCCAATATTGACTGGTATTTGGAACTGTCCATAATTCCCTCTATCTTAACTAAGGCCCCAGTTCCAGCTGAAGAAAAACAGCTCCAAAGCATGATGCTGCCACCACTATGCTTCACTGTGGGTATGGTGTTCTTTTGGTGATGTGCAGTGTTGTTTTTGCGCTAAACATATCTTTTGGAATTATGGCCAAAAAGTTCAACCTTGGTTTCATCAGACCATAACACCTTTTCCCACATGCTTTTGGGTGACTTCAGATGTGTTTTTGCAAAATGTAGCTTGGCTTGGATGTTTTTCTTCTTAAGAAAAGGCTTTCATCTTGACACTCTACCCCGTAGCCCAGACATATGAAGAATATTTGAGATTATTGTCACATGTACCACACAGCCAGTACTTGCCAGATATTCCTGCAGCTCCTTTAATGTTGCTGTAGGCCTATTGGTAGCCTCCCAGACCAGTTTTCTTCTCGTCTTTTCATCAATTTTGGAGGGAGCTCTAGTTCTTGGTAATGTCACTGTTGTGCCATATTGAAATGAACCGGCGGTCTTGGTACATATTGGTACCAATGACAACGTTAGTGGAAGATGGAGTGTCCTAAAGAATGATTTTAGAGAACTAGGTAATAAGCTGAAGGCAAGGACCTCCAAGGTAGTATTTTCTGAGATACTACCAGTGCCACGTGCTACCCAGGGAGGCAGAAGGTGTATGCTTGCTAATGCCAGAAGCTTGCCAGGCAAAATGGGAGAGTTAGAATTATTAGCAATTAATGAAAAATGGGATTTAATAGGCATTACCGAAATGTGGTGGGATGATTATCATGACTGGACTGTTAATCTGGATGGTTATAACCTATTTAGGAAAGATAGAGGCAATGGTAAACGAGGAGGAGGGATTTGTCTGTATGTTAAGCCTGAATTTAAGGCTATAGTCAGAGAAGATATTTATTGTGGACCTAGTGATAAAGTTGAATGTTTGTGGGTAGAGTTAAATAGCGGAGCAGCAAATTCCAAAAGAATATTAGTAGGAGTATGCTATAAACCCCCAAATATAGCTGAAAGTGAGGAAATACAATTATTGTTACAGATTGGAAATGCAGCTAAGCACGGGCAAGTTCTAATAATGGGAGATTTTAATTACCCTGAAATAAACTGGATAAATGAGACCAGCAGTTCAGCTAAGGGGAGCAGGTTCTTGAGTACACTCAGGGATCATTATCTGGCCCAGGTTATACAGGAGCCTACTAGAAATGAAGCTATCTTAGATTTACTAATCACAAATAATATTGATATAGTATCAAATGTTGAAATAGGGCAACCTTTGGGAAACAGTGATCATAACACAGTCTCATTTGAGATTGAATTAAAAAAACAACATTTTAAGGGGCCAACAAAAACTCTTAATTTTAAAGGGGAAGATTTTAACGGTCTAAGGGCAGCAATACAAAGTATAGACTGGGACAGAGAACTGATAGGTAAAAACACTGAACATAAATGGACAACATTTAAACCCTTACTAAATATACATACACATCGGCATATACCGTGTGTGAATAAAAGTAAAAGGAGTAAATCAAAACCCATGTGGCTTAACAATGATTTAAAGATCAAGATATAGAGTAAAAAACAGGCATTTAAATTATACAAACAAGAGGGGACAGAGACTGCTTTACGGGAATACAAGGAAATCAACAAGGCTTGCAAAAGCGTTATTAGACTGGCTAAAATAGAAAATGAAAAATTTATTGCAAAAGAGAGTAAGACTAACCCTAAAATATTTTTTAAGTATATTAATGGGAAGAAGGAGAGGAAGGAAGCTATAGGAACATTAGAATGTGAAACAGGCTGTCTGAAAATTGGTGACCAGGAAAAGGCAGATGAGCTAAATAGGTTCTTTTCTTCGGTATACACAAGGGAGGTACAAGTGGTTGGGACACTGCAACATAATGGGGCTACACTACCTTTGCCAAATAATTGGTTAACACAGGAAGTAATCCAAAAGAGGTTAGAAAAAATAAATGTTAATAAAGCCCCAGGTCCTGATGGAATACATCCAAGGGTACTAAGGGAACTGGGTTCTGTAATAGCCAAACCATTATATTAAATTTTTCAAGATTCACTCAACACAGGTTCTCTACCAGATGACTGGAGAAAAGCTGATGTGATACCTATATTTAAAAAGGGAGCAAGAGCAAATCTGGGGAATTTTAGACCAGTGAGCATCACTTCTGTAGTGGGGAAGCTTTTAGAAGTATTAATAAGGGATAATATACAAGAATATGTCTAGTTGAACAGGATTATAAGTAGGAGTCAACATGGATTTATGAGGGATAGGTCATGTCAAACAAATCTAATTAGTTTCTATGAGGAGGTTAGTAGGAACCTAGATTAAGGCAACTCAGTGGATGTAGTCTTTTTGGATTTTGCAAAGACTTTTGATACAGTGCCACATAGGAGACTATTGGGCAAACTAAGGGATACAGGAATTGCAGTAAATATCTGCTCATGGATTGAGATCTGGCTAAAAGACAGGAAGCAAAGGGTTGTTGTAAATGGAACATGCTCCGATTGGACTAATGTGGTAAGTGGGGTTACTCAGGGTTTAGTATTAGGTCCTCTCCTTTTTAACATATTTATTAATGACTTAGAGGCAGGATTGGAGTTTGGGGTCTCCATTTTCGCTGATGACACAAAGTTGTGCAAGGTAATTAAATCAGATAATGATGTGCTTTCCCTCCAAAGGGATTTACATAAAATTGAGGAATGGGCATCTAAATGGCAGATTAGATTTAATATGAATAAATGTAAGGTTATGCATCTGGGAAGGAAAAATAGCCATGCAATTTATAATCTTATTGGAGCAAATCTAGGTGTTTCAGATATTGAAAGGGATTTGGGAGTACTTGTGGACAACCACCTAGGTAACAGTGCTCAAAGTCAAGCAGCAGCTGCACAGGCAAATAAAATATTAGCATGTATTAAGAAGGGTATAGAAGCCAGAAAAGCAAATATAAATCTGCCACTATACAAATCTCTAGTACGCCCTCATTTGGAATATGGAGTACAATTTTGGGCACCACTTCATAAAAAGGAGATTTTAGAGCTGGAAAAGGTACTGAGAACGGCAACAAAACTAATAAGGGGAATGGTTGGGCTAAGTTATGAAGAAAGGCTAATCAAATTATACTTATTATACTTATGATTACCTTATATAAATACATCCAGGGTCAGTATAAAGATTTGTCAGGGAAGCTTTTTGTGCCAAGAGGTTTTCAACTGACAAGAGGACATTCCTTGAGGTTAGAGGAAAAAGGATTCCACCTCAAAGAAAGAAAAGGGTTCTTCATAGTAAGGGTGGTTAATCTGTAGAATTTTCTACCAGAGGATAGAGATGTCGCGAATAGTTGGCCGGCGGACTGTTCCCGGCGAACATATATCGAACATATGCGATATTCGGCCCGCCCCCTATACTTTATTATTGAGCAAACTTTGACCCTGCAACTCACAATCAGCAGACACATTGCAGCCAATACCAGCATCATACCTTGCCATCCACACACTTCTACCTCATGGACAGAAGCCATTTTGGAATCATAACTAACTTGCAGTCTTACTGAGAGGAGGCTGAGTGTAGGTGATACTGCATCAATAGGGAAAACCATAGCTTGGCTACTGTACACAGTGTGCAATACAGTCCTGAAGGACTCTTTTGATCTCTGCTGCAAGGACACCCCTTATCATCATCCTCCCCTCCCCTCATCCTCCCCTCACCTTAGCACCAAACCCTAACACCCCTCACACTTATCCTTAACACCTAACCCTAACACCCCTCACCCTAACACCTAACTCTAACACCCCTCACACTTATCCCTAACACCCCTCACCCTAACCCTAACACCCCTCACTCTTACTCCTAACACACCTCACCCTAACACCTAACCCTAACACCCCTCACACATATCCCTAACACCCCTCACCCTAACAACCCTCACACTTATCCCTAACACCCCTTACCCTAACCCTAACACCCCTCACACATATCCCTAACACCTAACCCTAACATCCCTCACCTTAACACCTAACCCTAACACCCCTTACACTTATCCCTAACACCCCTCACCCTAACCCTAACACCCCTCACACTTATCCCTAACACCCCTCACCCTAACCCTAACACCCCTCACACTTATCCCTAACACCTAACCCTAACATCCCTCACCCTAACACCAAAACCCTAACACCCCTTACACATATCCCTAACACCCCTCACCCTAACACCTTACCCTAACACCCCTCACACTTATCCCTAACACCTAACCCTAACATCCCTTACCCTAACACCTAACCCTAACACCCCTTACACTTATCCCTAACACCCCTCACCCTAACACCTAACCCTAACACCACTCCCACTTATCCCTAACACCCCTCACCCTAACACCTAACCCTAACACCCCTCACACTTATCCCTAATACCCCTCACCCTAACCCTAACACCCCTCACACTTATCCCTAACACCCCTTACCCTAACCCTAACACCACTCCCACTTATCCCTAACACCTATCCCTAACATCCCTCTCCCTAACACCTAACCCTAACACCCCCTACACTTATCCCTAACACCCCTCACCCTAACACCTAACCCTAACACCCCTCACACTTATCCCTAACACCCCTCACCCTAACTCTAACACCCCTCACACTTATCCCTAACACCCCTTACCCTAACCCTAACACCCCTCACACTTATCCCTAACACCTAACCCTAACATCCCTCACCCTAACACCTAACCCTAACACCCCTTACACTTATCCCTAACGCCCCTCACCCTAAACCTAACACCCCTCACACTTATCCCTAACACCCCTCACCCTTACACCTAACCCTCACACCCCTCACACTTATCCCTAACACCCCTCACCCTAACCCTAACACCCCTCACACTTATCTCTAACACCCCTTACCTTAACCCTAACACCCCTCACACTTATCCCTAACACCTAACCCTAAAACCCCTCACACTTATCCCTAACACCCCTCACCCTAACCATTACACCCCTCACATTTATCCCTAACACCCCTTACCCTAACCCTAACACCTCTAACACTTATCCCTAACACCTAACCCTAACATCCCTCACCCTAACATCTAACCCTAACACCCCTTACACTTATCCCTAACACCCCTTACACTAACACCCCTCACACTTATTCCTAACATGCCTCACCCTAACACCTAACCCTACTAGCCCCTTACACTTATCCCTAACATTCCTTACCCTAACACCCATCACACATATCCCTAACACCCCTTACCCTAACCCTAACACCCCTCACACTTATCCATAACACCCATCAACCTAACACCTAACCCTAACATTCTCACACTTATCCCTAAGACCTAACACCCCCTACACTTATCCCTAACACCCATCACCCTAACACCTAACCCTAATAACCCCTTAAACTTATCCCTAACAGCCCTTACCCTAACACCTAATCCTAACATCCCTTACCCTAACACCCATCACACTTATCCCTAACACCCCTCACCCTAACACCTAACCCCCTCACCCTTATCCCTAACACCCCTCACACTTATCCCTGTGTCTCTTCCCCCCCTTATCATCAAGGGAGGGGTAGGGATGATGAGGGAGGGGGGAAGAGACACAGGGGAGGATGATGAGGGAGGGGGGAAACAAACACAGGGGAGGATGATGAGGGAGGGGGTAATGAGATACAGGGGAGGGTGATGAGGAAGGGGGCAAAGAGACACAGGGGAGGATGATGAGGGAGGGGGGAAGAGACACAGGGGAAGATAATGAGGGAGGGGGAAAAGAGACACAGGGGAGGATGATGAGGGAGGGGGGAAGAGACACAGGGGAGGATGATGATGGAGGGGGGCAGAGACACAGGGGAGGATGATGAGGGAGGGGGTAAAGAGATACAGGGGAGGATGATGAGGAAGGAGGTAAAGAGATATAGGGGAGGATGATGAGGGAGGATGATGAGGGGGGGGGATGAAACACAGGGGAGGGTGATGAGGAAGGGGGAAAGAGACACAGGAGAGGATGATGAGGGAGGGGGTAAAGAGATACAGGGGAGGATGATGATGGAGGGGGATGTTAGGTTATTTATGCCCTTTATGGATTAAAACCAGACTCTGCATCAACTGTGTAATTTTCCGTGGGAGTTTTGACATGGATCCCCCTCCGGCATGACACAGTCCAGGTGTTAGTCCCCTTAAAACAACTTTTCCATCACTATTGTGGCCAGAAAGAGTCCCTGTGGGTTTTAAAATCCGCCTGCCCATTGAAGTTTATGGCGGTTCGCCGGGTTCGCCGGTTTGCAAACATTTGCGGCGGTTCGCGTTTGCGGTTCGCGAACCGAAAATTTTATGTTCGCGACATCACTACCAGAGGAGGTGGTGACAACAGATTCGATAGATAACTTTAAAAGGGGACTAGATTTATTTCTAATTAAAAAGGGAATTCAGGGTTATCATGGATAAATAGAGAGACAGTATTGATCCAAATTTTTTACATTTCCCTTTGAGACAATTGGCTAAGTGTCGCTTGTGTTTTTTTTTTTTTATATATATTTGCTTTCCTCTGGACTAATTAATAATTAAAAAAAACAAAAAACATTAAATAATTGATTAATAATTAATTATTAACTAATGAATTAATAGTTAATCCGCATATTGCAGATCAGAGGAGATCTTAAAAGGTTGAACTTGATGGGCTGAAAGTCTTTTTTCAACCTTAAATACTATGTAACTATGTAACTATGTAACAATACCCTCTGCCAGTTGTTCATCGACCCAAAACATTTATCCCAATAGTCTGTGGTTCCAGAACTCTCCTTCAATTCTTGTGCCAAGTTGTTTAGTTCTTTAATGGCTAAAGTAATTTTACCGTTTGGACCCGTATTATCAGGTATGTAGGTGCAGCAGTTGCCAGTGTCGGGGAGCATTTTACACTCCCCCCTTTCTTAGCAAGAATTATGTCTAGTGCCACTCTATTTTGGAAGGCCATGTGTGATGTGGCCTTCAATTGTTCTGCAACTTCTTGCAGAGCATCTCTTGTGTAATCTACAAACCTTTGTTGGTTATAATATATATAATTGATCCAAGCAACATTTTTATTTGCTGTTATGATAGGGAAAAGTGATTCAATCCTGCTGCAACCTGATTTCTAGCTTTAAACTCATCAGGCACCCCCCTTGGGACTCCAATAGAGTCTATGTCCACATGGGGGTCAAAGCTACCTTGTGGGGAAGAGAGCTCTCTCTTTTGTGTCTAGATGTTGTCAGTAGGGTGTGTGGTGAGGTATCAGTTTGGATGGGCACTATGTGCACTGGCATTATGACCTTTGCCAGGGTACACTCACCATACCAGATACCCTCTAGCCTTGTTCTGAGCTTCATGTCCCCACATATCCAATATATGTCTCCCAATGTTTGTGTCTGCTCTGTAAACTGTGAAGCCAATACAATATATAATGCAGAACCCTTGCTTAAACCCCTTTAGGTTTCTCCCTTGAGATGTACTCCTTGTATAGCATGTGTAATTACCTGGGTATATGGTTATGCCTTCACCTGAATGTTGATTGTCAGTTATAATGGGATACCTGTTCTCCCATTGTTCACAATTTAGGTCTTTTAGTCTGGGTAGCTTTATAAAGACTTAAGAAACACTTTCCTTCCTTCATAGTTACCATAAGCGGAACAGTGCCGAGGTGAGGTCTGGCACTTGCACAAACATAACAATTAGTCTTATTATGTGACTACGTTATATTTCATCCATTCCAGCCATAAGTTGAGGTCTGTGAACCCAGTTTCATTTGCTAGGGTTTCTTCGTACGTAGGGTCACTGATATCAGTCGTTTGGGGTAATGCCTGAGTGTGTTGTACTTGCATTAGTCCTTCTGATATGAGTGGTGCATTTAGATCTCTGAGCATAAATTTACCAATCCGTCCTTTTGCTTCTCCTCTAACCCAGCCACCCATTATGTATGTACCTGCGTCTGTGGGTCTGGGGTTCTTGATAGAGTAAGTCGAATGTAAGCTGCAGTCTTGCCATTTGGCGAGCATTTGCCTGGCTTTATTAGAGTCATACGTTCAAGTAAAGGGCTTTCACTCAAATCTGTTCTATCTAAGGCACTCTGTGGTCTGTAGCCCCAAGCTGTCCCAGTGTTCCATCCTACAGCTTCCCAATGACTACAATCTTTTCCCCAAGTCTGATCTGTAACACATATGTATATAGATGTGCTGGGAGTGTCATAGTAGTTACATAGTTACATAGTTACATAGTAATTAAGGTTGAAAAAAGACTTTCAGTCCATCAAGTTCAACCTGTTAAGATCTCCTCTGATCTGCAATATGCGGATTAGTTATTAATAAAATTATTGATTAAATAATTATTAATAGTATAGTATTGGAGAATGAATAAAGAGTTAGTCCATCAAGTTCAACCTTTTTAGATCTCTATTGATCTTTTTAATTTGGACTATTTATTATTATTGTTAATTGTTAATTATTGTTAATTGATCCAGAGGAAGGCAAACATAAAAAAAAAACCCCATTGAAACTTTGCCAATTGTCTCATAAGGGGAAAAAAAAAGCAAAATTCCTTCCTGACCCCAGAAACTGGCGATCAAATTTCTCCCTGGATCAATATTCCTTGCTAGTTATCTAGGATATCCTTGAATGCCCTCTTTATTCAGAAATATATCTAACCCCTTTTTGAAGTTGTCTATCGAATTCGCTGTCACCACCTCCTTTGGTAGAGAATTCCACAGTTTAACCACCCTAACTGTGAAGAACCCTTTTCTTTGTTTAAGGTGAAATCTTTTTTCCTCTAACCTCAACGGATGTCCTCTTGTCAGTTGAAAATCTCTTGCTACAAAAAGTTCACTTGACAAAGCCTTATATTGACCCTGGATGTATTTAAATAACGTAATCATATCTCCTCTTAGACGCCTCTTCGCCTCTTCGTGTCTTCGTACAAGTTACATTGTTGAGTCACGCTTAGCTGTTGGCAACATACAACATGACAATAATCAAAGGACAATGTGATCATATGTGTTTTAGATTAATTGTACCAAAATGTAATACCATCTTTCTTCTCACTAATGAATGCAGAAGGTTCTACTTTAGTTAAGAACAGACAGAAAAGGGTATGTGTTATGATCATCATGATGTTGGATGCTATGGGTCTGGTGCTGAAACTTTTTTTTTGCAATGAGATGCGTGGATCCAAGTAGGCCATCCTTCAAGTTTAACTGACGGACTTGAAAGGGACCATTATATCTGGATTCCAGAGGATTCTTTCTCACAAATCTCTTGACCAGGACCCAATCTCCAGGAAGTAGTTGATGAGTACCAATGTCTACTTCCGGATCTGGAATAGAAGGAAACACTTGTGCATGTATTTTAGTCAGTGCTTGAGATAAAGCAATCACATAATCAACAAATACATTAGATTTAAATTTCAATTGCTGAGGATAATATCACCCTAATCTAGGAGCAGACCCAAATAGGATCTCGTGAGGGGACAGAGAAAACTTCCCTCCAGGGGTGTACCCTACGCTTAACAGTGCTATAGGGAGACTTTCTGGCCATGAGATACCAGTTTCTTGTGCTATTTCAGCTACTGGTTTTAACTTCACCATAACTGCTGAAACCCTAAGGTGTCCAACTTTGTTACAATTAAAACACTTTCTTGTTGGCTCTGTCTCCTCCTGCTCAGAAGACACCATAATGTGCGTAGTCTTCTTATTACCTTGTGAGGACTTTTGCTACTAATAACATTAATAACACCTTGCATTCAGGACGAGATGTTAATAAATCTTTCCTGATGGATTCTCTTAAATCCCTCCACAAAGGCTGCTCCCAGCATCTGAGACTTGTGTCTGGAATGATATATTACCACTGACTGTTTTATCCTGTGTAATATCTGACAAATTAATAGCCTGATCTGCTATTTCATCCGTAGCGCATGCTATTAATAACTCACAGAATTCTATATCAGCGTTGCAGACAGGCATGCAGGAGTCAACGACAGGGGGAGTTGCTCACAGAGAATCTAAAAATAACAGTATATGAGACAGAAATTGTCTCTGAGCAACTTTCCTAAAAAAAAACATCTAAAGTAACGTTGCGTTTACTTTATCTGTCGTATACTTCTTGTTCCATAGTAAAGCTTAATGAAACATTGAATGTCTCCTATATCTTCCTTTTAATAAAGATTAATATTGCCAAGACGTGGTGGATATAGGGCACTGACCCCAGCAGAGGCAGTATAGTAGGTGCTGTTTACCTTTAAGATGGGGTATAAAGGCATGTATCCAGTGGGTGCGGTGGGCATCGTCATCGTTTTAAAAAAAAGGGGTTGGTCATAAAGTTATAGTCAACTCCCACTTTTCTAAGTTGGGAGCCATGATGGGGCGGTGGTTGTTAAGAGTTTCATGGTTTCTTTGTTCCACAAATCACTATCTTGTAGCAACCTTTTATCTTGTAGCAACCCAGAACCAGCCACCATTCTTCTGCCTGCAACCTCCCTTCTTCTCATTTTCCCTCAATGATACAGACAGACATATTTTCACATAAAAACTAACACACACACAGAAGGTGGGAGTAGAAAGACGAGTGGTCTGCTATGTTGATCCCACATCTTCTCAAAATGCAGACTAGTCACCTTTCTTTCCAAAGAGTAAAGTTACAAACACACAGAAACTTCAGACAAAATATTTCAAAAGAATACATACATATACATACATATATATACACATACTCACAATTACATAGAAATATGCAAACTGTTACATGCAATGCATTCAAACAAAATAATCTCCCATTACATTGTAGGTCTTATGGAGATTTCTTTCTTGGTTTAATAATCCATAACCCCAACACACCTGTCTAAGGTGTGTTCATTGACGCCCATGATGATTGTTACGTTGTTTTGTTCGTTACACAACCAATTCTCAGTCTGCGTCCATATATATATACGTTTTAAATCAATCTCCTTCCAGGACACACCTCCTTTTACACAAACACTTCTTCACGTACTGTAATTACCCTCAAACAAATTTAATAACAGCATGAAAACATGACAGTTATTTCACTTACTGTACCAACTCTTCACTTACTGTACAAACTCTTACTACCTTAAGCATTGGCATAGAAAGAATTCTCCTAACTAAGATACGTCCTTGAAAGAGTTAAACAAAATGGGAGCAGGGAGTAAGGGGGGAGTACACAGCTGCAGAGAAATTCAGTCTCATAAGTACACGGAGAGAAATTCTAAGCTACATTTCTCATTAAAATATGCATCACAACCAGCAATAACAGACCACAGTAAGATTTAAACAATTTCTGCAGAAAATTTCTGATTCTTAAGATATTGTGGTCTGCTAAAATTGACGTTTTCAGGGCTATTGTGCTACGAAGACACTAACGATCTGCCACTGAAGTCTGCATCCCACATACATGCTTTACAATGTGATAGATGTCTCTCGGGTTATCACGCTACCAAGGCACGACCATCATGACCCCCGAGAGATACTCGGCTACCCAACATGCATAGACCCTCCTTAGGAAAGGTATGTCAAGTTACACCCATTCCCAAGGTACGTATATGCATGTTTTATATGTACAGCTGTATCCGGTTTAATGTGCTACTAAGGCACTACCAATCCGTCCCCGGAATCTGTTGTACGTACACATGTATGTCCTGGACCACAATATCCAAGAAATCACAATCACTCGACCCACACTCCCAACAGTCATACACAGGTAACAGATATCTATTATCACAGATATTTCTTCAAGGTAGACCCTGGGCAAGCAATTTATCTATACTTTTGGTGCCTTCAGTAGCAGCCCAAGACAAAGTGGCAGAACTATAGCAGCATTAAACCTTACCATATATTAGAGTTGAGTTGATCAGGCTCCTTTATGCCACCATAGACCGTCCCAAAGTCTTCCTTTGTCTGCTGTCTGTTGGTCATAACCCAGGGCCCCACGTTGGGCGCCAACTGATTTGGATCAGACCACAACAGTCTGAGTTAGATATCTGTTCCTTTGTCAATTAGTGTTGGATGTGCACATCCCAGAGAAATAAGACACAGACACAGTGTTTCTGTATAATAATTCTCAAAGCGCTCTATTTCAAAATGGCAGTATACAAGTTTATATATAAAAACGTTATCTGATCAAAAGTCACATGATTCCTTTGTCTAGAAATTAATAGCTTTATTGATTGGTTCAAAAATGCTGCAGTCTGTTAGTGTCATAGTGGTCAGTTGAGGGAGGATCAGTTTATTGGTCTAGAAGGCAGGCAGTGCCTGTATCCTTATTTGGTCACGGATGTTTGCATCATCAGGCCACTCCCAGTTGTAGTTCTGTAGCCATCTTGTTATGACTGGATGTAGTCCATCCTCCATCTTAGGTAACCTCCGACATTACTTATTGTTAGTAATCTTCTTCTCATTTATACATACATAAGTGAGTAAGGAATAAAAAGGATATGGCAGACAAACATAATAACATAAAAATACATTTTCCTAATTTCCATCCATAACAATTGCTTAATTCTGAACACAGCTACATCCCTAGTTATAAGAGGGTGTGCAGACTTATGCAATTTTTTTACATCACAGAAACCTGACATTTTAACAGGGGTGTGTAGACTTTTTAAATCCACTGTATATTGTTTCTGTATATTAATGTATTTCTATGATGTTGTGATGACACTATATTTATTATTTATTATTGCTTCATGTTATAACAACACTATATTAATGATCATTTTATGTATCTTATATTGATTGTGTATATTTTGTTGGGGCAGTGTGCAATATATTAGATGCACTTTAGTCACTTTATTCATACTAATATTTGATTCAATGAGGGTTGATTAATTTTGCTGGATGTATATTATAAGTTCACTTTATTATCAGTTTAACATCTGTATCTACCTCACTTTATTTATGCTTAAAGCATATATCGGTATGTGTGTCATGATTATTTAATATTCCATATAAATGTGTTAATATTACACTGTATATATTTATAATTGTTTTGTATTTTGGCTAATAGTGGTATACTATCTGACTGACTTATTGAGTTTTAATGGGTGATAATTTCTGATATATTTTGTGAAGCATTATATATGATTGATTTGTACTAATTATATCAGCACTTTGTATTGAATCATCTGATTTTTCTGAGCATCATGGGACAGCGGAATTGTTTTTAAAGTGTCATAATAACATTTTAAATTGTATCTTCTTTTTCTGTGTTGTATCTCCTATATATACATTAGTTTCATTGTAGGAGGTAAACTCAATAGTCCTGTTTAGTGTTCTGTCCTGCTTCTTTTTGTATTTAATTCAATACTTACTATTGAGTTTTGAGACATTCTTATAGTATTGGAACCTATCAGTTCAATAAATGTAATTAGATTGATTGGCTTAAAGGTAATATCACATATAATATTTGTCAAACTACGAAACGTTGTCACGCTTTGCGTGGTGCGTACGACTTAGGCGATAAGTGCCAAAGGTGCTCATCTCCTGCGAGCCTCGCGTAGCGAAGCGAGCCATTAACTCCCAGCACTTAGGCGATGAGCACCAAATGCCCTCATCGCCAGCAAGACTTGCGTAGCGAGGCGAGCCGTGAAGGCACTAAAATTTGCAGCACAAAGGAGATGAGCGCCAAAGGTGCTCATTGCCTGTGAGCCTCGCGAAGCAAGGTGAGCAGTGAAGGCATTGAAACACCCAGGACTTAGCCACCAAACACTTAGTAAACATGGGATCACCTAAAGCTACAAGAAGTAACCAACCCGGGACTTAGAACAAAAAATACAAAGTTAACTGCCAAACCGCTCAAAGCAACAAACACTAAAAACACACAAAATACACAAAAAAATACAACAAAAACATCATGGAACGCAAATTTAAGTTGATTTGGCTGAGTTTCTGCACTCGAAAATCGCCTAATCTAGGAACAAAATGGCCGCAAAACAAAAATGAAAAAGAGTCTACACGACCCAGGACCGCGCAAAACACTGCCAACTGCGTAGCACTTTCACACAGGGACGTACGAGGTACAAAATACACTATTACAAATGACGGAACATGCTTGCAAGCCACGTAACACATAGACAAATAACGCCAGTTTACAACACTAACTTGCAACTAATAACATTAAGAATCTAAAATGGTGCTTTACACAACTAAACCAATGGTTGGGACATTCATTACACTTTCTCCTCAGGGCAGCAACACTCCAACTGTACATTGCATACTACAGGAAAATAAAAACAGATTGTTAGCTCTTCAGGCTATTGATTGCTGGATATACGAATTACAAATAGGTAACGTATATTAATTTATTAAATAACTAATTAATTAATCATGAGTTAACAAAATATAGATATATATATGTTTTTGTGATGAGCGCCGAAGTACATGAAAGGAGAGGCTCGCAATGAGTGGCGAAGGTCACCAGAGTACAAAAAGCTTTAGATTGTGTGGCAAACAGCATTGCCATGGCTTCAAATTTTATTGCCCCGTCATTTTTCATGGGCAAGTCGCTAGTTGTATAATAATAATAATGATGCAAAGCATTAACTAGAGTCACATGTGGTCATTAAACCATAATAAGGATAATTAGGTGAATACAAATATCATCATCACTTAGTTACTTAGTTACATAGTAATTAAGGTTGAAAAAAGACTTTCAGTCCATCAAGTTCACCCTGTTAAGATCTCCTCTGATCTGAAATATGCGGATTAGTTATTAATTCATTTGTTGATTAAATAATTATTAATAGTATAGTATTGGAGGATGAATAAAGAGTTAGTCCCTCAAGTTCAACCTTTTTAGATCTCTATTGATCTTTTTAATGTGCACTATTTATTATTAATTGTTAATTGATCCAGAGGAAGGCAAACAGAAACAAAACCCCATTGAAACTTTGCCAATTGTCTCATAAGGGGAAAAAAAGCGAAATTCCTTCCTGTCCCCAAAAACTGGCGATCAAATTTCTGCCTGGATCAATATTCCTTTGCTAGTTATCTAGGATAGCCTTGAATGCCCTCTTTATTCAAAAATATATCGAACCCCTTTTTGAAGTTGTCTATCGAATTCGCTGTTACCACCTCCTTTGGTGGAGAATTCCACAGTTTAACCACCCTTACTGTGAAGAACCCTTTTCTTTGTTTAAGGTGAAATATTTTTTCCTCTAACCTCAAAGGGTGTCTTCTTCTCAGTTGAAAATCTCTTGCTATAAAAAGTTCACTTGACAAAGCCATATATTGACCCTGGATGTATTTAAATAAGGTAATCATATCTATGATACAGATGCAATTATTTAACAACTAATCTGCATATTGTAGATCAGAGGAGATCTTAAAATGTTGAACTTGATGGATTGAAAGTCTTTTTTCAACCTCAATTACTATGTAACTATGTAAATGAAAATGGATTACATAATCTGAATCAAATACTTGAATATAATATGATGTTAAAACCTTGGAAACGACACAGATCTGAAATGATCAGCTTATTGTCATATTAAAAAATGAGGAGAAAAATCTAGCAAGATCTATACTTACAGAATAGAGCTTTATACTGTTACTGTAAAAATAAAGTGACGTACGTGATGTTCATCTACCAGCAGTGCAAATCGGATGGGCGTGACCGTAAGTGTGTTTGTTGCAGCGTAATGCGGCTAGAGGCCGACGAAGGAGCTGAGGGAAGATCATGGAAAACACTCAACTTGGCCCTGATGGTATAGCCTCTTTTCTGGGGTCCTGACCTCCTTAGATGCCGCTGCTCTGCCGCTGTGAGTGACCTTACCTTACCTCTTCCCGGGTGGCGCCTCTGGTGCTCCTGCGTTGTTCTAGCGGGATTTGGAGTGGCTGACACCCGCGTCGGCGGTCGGGTCAGCGTGGTCGCTGGGACTGGGAGATGTGGCAGTTTGGCCTTCGGAGACCTCCACGACGGAGAGTGCCAATTACAGCTGGTGGCCATGCAATTAATTCCTATCTCAGATGGCTTGGGACAATACAAGCTGTGAACACTCTGCACATAATATACTGCAGTGTAATATCGGCAATTTTGTGTCTGATTCAGTGCTGCAAGCTGGGGCTGAGAGAAAGCTCTGATCATTTCCTCGCACGTGGACTGGTCTTCTATCATCTCAAGGCTCTGTGAGTAAGCCCCTTTCTCTATTCTTTTTTAATATCAACTCACACCCAATATTCTATGCCTCTCAGCTCTCCACACTGCATTATATCTCAATTGGATACATTCAGGATTACTATTAAAATCCTTCTTTTCTGGTTCCCTGCACAACTAAGTGTGTACCCACTGCTGCAATGCTTCTTTTAATCACTGATACAGTGTAATCATTTGGACTAAATCTGATAAGTCCTAATTGAAGATAAACTCCGCATGGTACATTTATTATTCATATTTATTTGCTATGTGTTTCATTTTTTGTGTCTTTTTTTAACTACTATGGATATGCCCTAAATCAATATAACCTCCATAACTCTATAGGCTTTATTTGGCCTATTGTTAAGAGTTCTATATGATCTATACAAAATAGAGGGAATTCACCCTCTCATCTTCCTATCAATTATAAAGAATAAGAAACAAAGGAAAAAAAGGAAAGAGACAATGGGAAAAAAAAAAAGAAAAAAAGAAAAAGAGACAAGCTAAGTCTCCTTCAAGTAACAATCATGCCGGCAAGGAACAAAGTTAAAGATAAGAAGCTCTCCCAGAAATCTACTGCTTTTTTTTACCTAAAAGCTCTAACAAGTCACAAGAGGTTTCACAACCAAACTCGCCTGACAATAATAAAACACCAGAACCGAATTCAACAATTCTATCTGAAAGCTCTCAAATCAGTGACACAGAAATTTTGAATCATGATCTATTAACTCTATCTAAGATGAAAGAGATTCTCCACGACTTTCCGCTCAGCTTAATGGCTGATGTAAAACATCAAATCATGGAAAATGCTTTGGCTATTAAAGAACTCAACTCCAAAACTTTACAAATTGAATCTCGGCGTGATAATTTGACCATCGAGTACAACTCTCTTCTATCTCACTCTCAAAAGTTAGAAGATAACCTAAGGGATATGAATAGTAATGTCGCGAACATCAAATTTTGGGTTCGCGAACAGCGAACGCAAACTTCATCAAATGTTCGCAAACGGGCGAACATCGGCGAACCCCATAGACTTCAATGGGCAGGCGAATTACAAAACTCACAGGCACTCTTTCTGGCCACAATAGTGATGGGAAAGTTGTTTCAATGGGACTAACACCTGGACTGTGGCATGCCGGAGGGGGATCCATGGCAAAACTCCCACGGAAAATTACATAGTTGATGCAGAGTCTGGTTTTAAGCCATAAAGGGCATAAATCACCTAACATTCCTAAATTGTTTGGAATAACATGCTTTAAAACATCAGGTATGATGTTGTATCGATCAGGTAGTGTAAGGGTTACACCCGCTTCACAGTAACAGACCAATCTCCCTGTTTAATGCACCGCAAACAACTGCAAACAGTCCCTTTGCACAACCGCTAACTCCCCATTTGCACAAGGTTGGATACGGAGCTAGCCATGTCCCGTTCCTTATCCTCACTGATGTCATTGAAGGTCTCTTCCTCCACCAAGCCACCAAGGGTCCCCGAAAGGTGACAATAAGCCCCCTGGGACGCCTGCTGTGTTTCCACCTCCTCAAAGCCACCTTCCTCCTCTGACTCCTCTTCTTCAGACTCCCTGAGTCTGGGGGCTTCCACTGCCCAGCATGGAATATTATACACAGGTCAGAGTCTGGGGGCTTCCACTGCCCAGCATGGAATATTATACACAGGTCAGAGTCTTGGGGCTTCCACTGCACAGCATGGAATATTATACACAGGTCAGAGTCTGGGGATTCCACTGCATGGCATGGAAGATTATACGCGTTGCCTCTGTCTGCGTTATTATAAGGTGTGTACTGTTAAGTAGTACTATTCCTATCAGTTTAATCCCTGTTACGTCCACTATCAGGGGACGTTTATATGGCATGGATTTTTGGAAGCAGGAGATGGAAAAAGATGCTTGGTCGGTCCTCCCACTTCAAATTTGGGGCACTGCGTGTGCAATCTAAGGTGCCACCAGATATGAGTGTCACTGTGCACTGGCAAAAGTTGACAGAGTAGATGTAATAGGCTTCACACACACGCCTGTAGGCAGGCAATTGCTATTCAATCTATTACGGTCAAAAAAGTGTTGTTTTATTTCACTGAGCACAATATAAGCTGTTAGGTGTTAGCCTGTCACACACACACGCTGGCAGGCAGACATATGTGTCATGATTTAATTGTTTAAGGACTCATATTGTCAGCAATTTAGGAATATGTCCCAGGGAGCATGACATTGTTACATTGGGATTATGTGTTATTGTTTGGTTATATGTTGCCTGTACATGGTTATTATGTATCCTAGTTATACTATATTATAAGAGGGAAAATGTTATATAGAACATATGTGGAATTGGTAAAAATGCTCTGCATAGAAGTTAGCTGCAGATCATTGCACACTCACACATACAGACCTTGCAGATGCACGTACTTCAAGTAATCCTAAACAAACACTTGAGTTTAGCATAAAGGTGTGTTCACTAGATATCTGGTGAATTTGATCTCAAGAGCTTTGATAGCCCAAGGTTGCAAGCCAGATGGTCTGACATCACACATACACAAATGTACACAAGGGTGTGGTATGGGAGAGTATAAATATGTTGTTTTGATCATTCAATAAAGGTTGAGAGATAGTTTTCAAACAAACAAGGTGTGAGACTATTTCTGTGTGTTGTATCCTGACTTGGGGAGTGGTCTTGCTATGGGCCACTAAGTAACCTGGATCCAGTATTCTCTGCCTGTAGCTTTTGGGCCTTGCCCTCTTCAGAAGCCATCTTTTGTGCCACAGAGAACAGGAACTTCATGATTCTGCTGGGGTAGGTTAGAACTAGGTTCATATCAAGCCCCCTAGAAGAAGCAGATCGTGACAATATGCAATTAGATTACACAGAAAAAAATTATAAAATAAAATAAATGATGTTCTAGCCCTAAAAAGGGCTTTTTGGGTTGCTGTCCTTCAGATGGAAGGCTCTGGAAGGGAGTGTATGCTGCTGATTGGCTGGAATATGTCTGCTGACTGTGAGGTGCAGGGTCAAAGTTTCTTCAATGATAAAGAATAGGGGGCGACCCCAAAAGCGCATGTGTTCGCCGTTTGCTGCGAATGCGAACATGCAAAAATCGCTGTGAATAGTTCGCCGGCGAACTGTTCGGGACATCACTAGATATGAACATTAAAATTGAAAGCATGGAAGACAGGATGAGAAGATCTAACCTCAGAATTAGGGGTATACCTGAAAACATTCGAAACTTAGATCTTGACTCTTATCTACAATAATTGTTTAATATACTTGTTTTAGCACTTTCTCATCAGGATCTTAGACTGGACTCTTATCACAGAATTTCTAGACCATCACATCTTGACTCCTCTTGGTCTAGGGATGTAGTAGTCAAGTTCCACTTATTTTCATCCAAACAAGCAATTAGTAAAGCTTGCTATGTATTGAAGTATCTTCCTTCCCCTTATCAAGGCATAAAAGTCTTTTCAGATATATCAGCAGCCACATTACTCAAACGCAGAGAATTTTCATCCATTACTCTGGCCTTGAGGTCAGACAACCTTCCATACAAGTGGACATTTTGTAGGATTATAGTTCTTATAAGATTCAAGATGGTTCAAAATTAAATCACCACTAGAAGGGCGAGACTTGCTATCCAAATGGGGTATTGTCACTAAATCCCCCCTGGCGATGCTAATGCATTAAAACCATTGAGACCAGAGTGGCAGAAATCGTAGATCCTTTCACTCGGAGAGACTGGTTTAATTTTCCCGTAAATAGAAAAAGAAAAGGGGGAAAAAAGAAAAAAAAGGGAAGGAATTTTACGGAGTAGGCTATGTGTCAACAAATTTACTGTTTTTTTTTTGTTTGTTTTTTGTTTGTTCTGTTGCTGAAATGTATTTTATAATTATGTCATTGAATATTTGTACCCACTGGGTTTTATTATCTCATTAAAAACCTATTGCTAATTTATGTTGTCACCTTATAAGTACTTTGAAATTCAATAGATATACTACTATAGAACACGTTATTCACTGGGTAGTGTTATATTTCACTAAATATATATCACTTGAGTGGTAGACTTATTAGTCATTGCAAACACTACTAGAACTAAATTAGTTCACTAATCAATTTTCTATTTTTATACTCTCTCCTATATAGGAGTGGTCACATTAATTCATTTTTATAAATATTTAAAATTTGTACAATTTTATAGACAAAAACTTGGTTCACTTATCTTTAATAGCAAGACACTATTTTTATTAAATTAGCATGTATTAAACTGTATTTTGCAAAAAAGAGAAAAAGAGAGGGAAAGAAGAAAATGGGGAAAAAAAGAAGAGATTGGGTTATTTTATTTATTTTATTTTTTTCTCTCCTTTCTTTCTCTTTTCATTGATAGTCGCTTCGAACAACAAATGTTTAATTTTTTTACATTCTTCTCACTTATCCTCACTTTCATCGGCCTATATCGGCCTCACACTTCTTATTATCAACGTAGAGCCTAGTAACAGGTCTCAAATGTTGTTTTTTATGTTTTTTATAGGTATGCATGTTAGTATGAATGGTTATGTAACTAAAATATCATTTATTTACCTCAAGGTTCCTAAGAATAGCATAAGGGTTGGTTGTTTCCAATACCAATTTCTCATTATTTATCTGCATGAACCAGTTAGAATTAAGCACAAAATCAAACTTAGCAAAATTAGCAACGTAGATGTCAGTTAAATGTATTACTTTCAATGTCAAAGGTCTCAACTCCCCTAGTAAGAGGAGCTCTTTATTGAGACTGATGAAACAAAAAAGTTGTAATATTTTATTTCTCCAAGAAATGCATTGGGATGGGAATAAAATACCAAATTTTGGTTCTAATGATTATCATCTAAAATACAACTCTACATTTAAAAAAAACTCTAGAGGTGTTTCAATATTATTTAGTAAAAATTAAGGAAGAACTAGTGGAAATAGACACTCATGTTAGATTCATTTTCTGGCTGGGTGAAATAAATAATCAGAGGTTTACATTGGTTAATTTATACTCTCCAAATTTAAAACAAGTGCATTTCTCAAAAAAATAGATTTTTAAAACTAATACATATAATTATGGTCATGTAGTCATGGCAGGAGATTATAATCTCACAATTAATGCCGACCTTGACAGGAAAACTTGATCTATTAAAAAACAAACTAAGATTCAAAATGATTTCATAAGTTGATCATGGATAACAATTTATATGATGCCTGAAGGATTTTGTTTCCTAATCAGATTGACTTTTCATTTTTCAAATTAGACTCAGGGAAAAAGTTAAGGCCGGGGTGGGAACTGGACGCTTTATTCATCACTAATGACAATAACAAGAAGTATCTTATTTCTCATATTAAGGAATTTTTTGAGTTCAATAGTTACATAGTTACATAGTTACATAGTAATTAAGGTTGAAAAAAGACTTTCAGTCAATCAAGTTCAACCTGTTAAGATCTCCTCTGATCTGCAATATGCGGAATAGTTATTAATTAAATTATTGATTAAATAATTATTAATAGTATAGTATTGGAGGATGAATAAAGAGTTAGTCCATCAAGTTCAACCTTTTTAGATCTCTATTGATCTTTTTAATGTGTACTATTTATTATTATTTGTTAATTGTTATTTGATCCAGAGGAAGGCAAACAGGAAAAAATTAAATAATAAAAAAAAAAACTCTGCTTCATCTAACAGCTTGTTATGGATTACTCAGAAGGCATATATCAGAGGCATCTTAATTAAAATGAAAGGTAACTTAATAAAACAAAGAGGTACTTCTTTGCGTAATCTATTGATCCAGTTGTATAATCTTGAGAAAGATAACAAACAAAATCCATCAGAAAAAATATCTACTAAGATTAAAAATGTACAAAAACAAATTAATAGAATTAACCAGCTAATTTCTGATAAGGTCTTATTTCGCTTACAACAAAAACGTCTTCAATATGATATTAAAAGTAGTAAATTATTAGCAAATACAAATCAAAGTTAAAAAACAATACACTAGAATTGAGGGGGTTTTTAGTCAAGGAAAATGGGTCACGAAACCCTTTGACATTGCTAAAGCTTTTGCTTCATATTACTCAAAATTATACAATCTTTCACAACATATGGAAGCCAAACGTCCTTCAGAGACAGATATTACAAACATTTTTAAGGAAATATAATCTTCCAAAAATTTCTCCATCTCAATTGGAGGTGTTAAATGCTCCCATCTCTGACTTAGAGATTAGTAGTACTATAGAACAATTAAAAAATTACACAACTCCTGGTCAAAATGGTTATAGCAAAAGGTCTATTCAAGGAATTTATGTATCTGGGCAAAATCCCACAGGAAATGTTAAAAGCTACAACTATTGTTATTAAAAAAAAAAGATCAAGATCAATAATGAATGCAGATTTAAAACTTTACTCTAAAATGTTGGCTAGTAGACTGGGAGGTATAACCCATACCATGATATCCATGGATCAAGCCGGCTTTATTCCTGAAAGACACGGCTCAGATAGTGTCAGAAAACTTATGAACTTAATATCTATTTCTAAGAGTTTGTGCGCTTCCCACCCTGTTCATTTCTTTAGAATCTGAAAAAGCTTTTGATAGGGTGGAGTGGAAGTACATGAAACTGACACTGTCTGAAATGGGTTTTGGTAATTTCGGCTCACATGCAATTGGGGCTCTTTACTCTGTTCCTTTGGCTTCAGTAGCCGGTATCAACTTTGTTTCCCAGAGTATTGAAATCACTAATGGTACGAGGTAGGGATGCATTCTCTCTCCCATTCTCTTCACCCTTCTGATTGAACCATTAGCCTTAGCTATCAGAACCTTATCTAATATTGGAGGGGTGAGAGTGGGAGAGAGAGGGCACAAGACCACCCTATTTGCCGACAATATTATTCTGTCCCTTACCTCGCCCAGTCAATCTTTGAGCCATTTGGAGCAAATTATCTCTAGATTTGCTTATATATCCAACTACAAACTAAATGCTTCAAAATCTGAGATTCTTACAATTAACATCTCTAATAAGATTAGGGAAGAATTGGAGACAAAATTTACATATAACTGGCGTTCAAATTATTTTAATGATCTAGGAATTACATTCTGTGAAGACATCAATAAGATGCCTTCCATTAATCTAGGTAAAGTGTTTCTGAAATGTTATAAATCTATAAAAGCTGGGAGTGGTATTCGCTTGACTATTGTGGCCACTATTAAAATGGTCATCTTGCCGAGAATTAATTATATTTTACAATCCATCTCTATTCCCTTTCCAACGATGTTGCTTACATGTTTTCCTCCTTAATTGACAAATTTATACATTCTGTTAAATATATTGGGTTAAACAGATCAATTATGGTTAAAATTTTTGTAATGGCGGTATTAGCTATTCAGTAATTAAATTTTACTATGAAGCCATCAGATTATCACAAGTTTTGAAATGGCTTGATCATAACAATAAATATCCATGGCAACAAATTGAGAGCTCGCTTATCATGAATTGTGACCTAAAGTCGCTGCTTTTCTTTGAAAAATGTCCTGCCAAATATTTAATGAAAGGCTCAGTTATAGTCAAGTCAAATTTATATTATTGGCAACGTATTAATAAAAAAACAGGTATATATTCCCTTTCCTAGTTTATTAACTCCAATCTCTAGTATTATTAAATTAATTAAAACTATTAAAAATTCTAACTTCTAAATTAACTCATCTCAGATACTTTGTGATTTTTTTCTTGACAGAAAGCTTCTCCCCTTTTCTCAATTTAAAAAAATCTTGGTATTTCAACTTTTTGTTGGTTAGCATATGAACATTTAAAAGTATGGGTAGATAAGCATATAACTAATAACGTTTTTGGCAAGCAGTTGAATTCAGTCGAACTTCTTGTTCAAAAAATGGACTTCTCTCACCTAGTTTCTAAATGTTTTCATATTATACAATCTAATATTGAGAAAACTAAGTCCTCTTCTTTGATGTTGTGGCAGCAAGACTTTACCACTTCAATTTCCCTAAGTAGTTGGGAAAAAGCTTTTAGAGCTACTAATACATTTATTAAAAATGCTTCCCAAAGGGAGGTATACTTTAAGAGTTAAAACAGATGGTATATAGTTCCTCTTAGAGTATACCAAATCTCTAACGACATCAAAGATAAACTTTGTTGGAGAAACTGTGGGGGTATTGGCAACCAATTCCACATTTGGTGGGAATGTCCTCTTATTAAACCTGTATGGGTTGAGTGCTTTGAATTTATTTCAAGTACATTAAAAAAGACTATCTGTCTCACCCCATATTGTTGTCTATTTCATATCTTTTTTGATTCTCTTAAAACTAGAGAACTTGCGTTAATTATTCAGATTTGTTCCACAGTCAAATCTGTCATTATTACCAGATGGAAACAACCCAACCCTCCTAGAGGGGCGGAAATCTTTAAAAAAAAATAGTTATATTAGAGAATGTGAAAACCTTTATTAATGCGGCAAAATTGTTAATCAACACAAACTTGAATGGTTGGTTTGGGACTCAAAGTCGGAACCTTGAATGTTTAAACAAATCATGTTTTTACGACACTCTTTTGATCCTTATCTGGGTATTAGCACAGGTTATGAATGTGGTGTAAATGAGGCTATATCTGTTTTTTCTTTCTTTCTTTTTTGTGTTTTTTTTTGTTTTCTTTTTGTTATTATATAATAATTTGTTATATTTGTGTTTAATTATCAGGCATAGTCTTGTCTGTTTGTTTTGTGTAATTTTGTTATTTGAAAAACTAATAAAAAAAATAAATAAAAAAAAGCAGTGCAAATCATGTTGTATCTGTCATGAGAAATCAGTTGACCTGACCAACTGCAGATATTTAACAATGATGTTGGGTCTCAAAAGGAATGCTTAGCTGTGACCACAATCAGTATGCTAAGAGTACTGTCACTATCTCTATATGATATTGTTTAGCCACATTGATAACTCATTTTAAAGGTAACAGGTGTTATCATATGAAAACTGTTTGTAATGATATCATGACATCCAAAAAAGAAGTCTCGATTATTGATGACAAATAAAGGTTATAAGCTTTAATCAGAACAGATAAAAGCTATATGGTCTCATATTGTTAAGAGGATGACAATTGATTAACAAAGTATAGTTCTTCTTTGTGCCATACATGCCCTTGCCAGTATATTGAAAATGAATAAACTTCAAATAAATAGTCCCTGTATGGGTGTGCCCACTGCAGAGTATGCAGATACAGACTCTTTAGGGGTGGAAGTGTAGTGTAGTGTTCTAGCCTACAGAACCATGTCTCAGCAGCCTACTGCAAAATCTTTCAGAGCGACGGTCACTGATTTGTTAGTATGAGAAACAGAACAGCAAGTACAGTAGAGTTGATAATCCCTATCCAATATATACCCCTCAAAATGGCAATCAATTGAACCATCCAGCATCAACACATCATGAAGTCTGGTATAAAGTAACACAAAGAGGTCATATGCCATCCAATATTGTTATCTGATATACTATTGATATTTCATGTCAGTTTAAAGGACATTCAACGTCTCCACTGAGGCAGAGGTGAAGGCTGAAGCTGGGGCCCAATATGATGATCCTCAGTATGACCCCCAGCAGTATCTCTGGTACAAGGAAGAAGAGGAGCAGCAGGACCAGGCTCCAGAGGGGAACCTGCAGTTGGGGAACCTGCAGGGCCATCAGCCACCAGAATCGAGTTTTACTCCACTGGCCCCCTTCTCTTCCAGATAGACTGACCCCATGAGGCCTCATACTGGCCTGATCCACCACGACCACCTCCTCCAACAAAGGGGATGCCAGGTTCACTTTACAGACTAGCACCTCTTCACCATGCCACAACCATTTCTGCACTTCCCCATTATGCCTCTACCATCACCACTACGTCTACACTTCTGCAGCCCCACTGACAGTCTGAAATATCTCCTCCAGCAGTGTAAGTAAACTATATACAGTGGTTAACATATATACTTTCTACAGGGAGTGCAGAATTATTAGGCAAGTTGTATTTTTGAGGATTAATTTTATTATTGAACAACAACCATGTTCTCAATGAACCCAAAAAACTCATTAATATCAAAGCTGAATATTTTTGGAAGTAGTTTTTAGTTTGTTTTTAGTTTTAGCTATTTTAGGGGGATATCTGTGTGTGCAGGTGACTATTACTGTGCATAATTATTAGGCAACTTAACAAAAAAACAAATATATACCCATTTCAATTATTTATTTTTACCAGTGAAACCAACATAACATCTCAACATCCACAAATATACATTTCTGACATTCAAAAACAAAACAAAAACAAATCAGTGACCAATATAGCCACCTTTCTTTGCAAGGACACTCAAAAGCCTGCCATCCATGGATTCTCTCAGTGTTTTGATCTGTTCACCATCAACATTGCGTGCAGCAGCAACCACAGCCTCCCAGACACTGTTCAGAGAGGTGTACTGTTTTCCCTCCTTGTAAATCTCACATTTGATGATGGACCACAGGTTCTCAATGGGGTTCAGATCAGGTGAACAAGGAGGTCATGTCATTAGATTTTCTTCTTTTATACCCTTTCTTGCCAGCCACGCTGTGGAGTACTTGGACGCGTGTGATGGAGCATTGTCCTGCATGAAAATCATGTTTTTCTTGAAGGATGCAGACTTCTTCCTGTACCACTGCTTGAAGAAGGTGTCTTCCAGGAACTGGCAGTAGGACTGGGAGTTGAGCTTGACTCCATCCTCAACCCGAAAAGGCCCCACAAGCTCATCTTTGATGATACCAGCCCAAACCAGTACTCCACCTCCACCTTGCTGGCGTCTGAGTCGGACTGGAGCTCTCTGCCCTTTACCAATCCAGCCACGGGCCCATCCATCTGGCCCATCAAGACTCACTCTCATTTCATCAGTCCATAAAACCTTAGAAAAATCAGTCTTGAGATATTTCTTGGCCCAGTCTTGACGTTTCAGCTTGTGTGTCTTGTTCAGTGGTGGTCGTCTTTCAGCCTTTCTTACCTTGGCCATGTCTCTGAGTATTGCACACCTTGTGCTTTTGGGCACTCCAGTGATGTTGCAGCTCTGAAATATGGCCAAACTGGTGGCAAGTGGCATCGTGGCAGCTGCACGCTTGACTTTTTTCAGTTCATGGGCAGTTATTTTGCGCCTTGGTTTTTCCACACGCTTCTTGCGACCCTGTTGACTATTTTGAATGAAACACTTGATTGTTCGATGATCACGCTTCAGAAGCTTTGCAATTTTAAGAGTGCTGCATCCCTCTGCAAGATATCTCACTATTTTTGACTTTTCTGAGCCTGTCAAATCCTTCTTTTGACCCATTTTGCCAAAGGAAAGGAAGTTGCCTAATAATTATGCACACCTGATATAGGGTGTTGATGTCATTAGACCACACCCCTTCTCATTACAGAGATGCACATCACCTAATATGCTTAATTGGTAGTAGGCTTTCGAGCCTATACAGCTTGGAGTAAGACAACATGCATAAAGAGGATGATGTGGTCAAAATACTCATTTGCCTAATAATTCTGCACTCCCTGTATTAATGATATCCACACAGGGAGAATAATCTCACATGCCACAAATGAACACATATATAACGTTTTAAGCATGATCAATATTACATTTAATATGTACCAATGCACATATGGCTATTGTCCTAGGCTTATCAAATATAGTTATCTAGACTGTCAGACAGCAATTTAAACAGTTTGTTTCATAGTGGTGTCAAGTGCTTTTGCAAGTGACACTTGATCTTAGTCATTGTTCATGATTCTCCATTCAATCTAATGGGAACTCCCAATTGTTAGAACCATTAAAAGGATATATCTACCCAATGGAAAGTGGGCTAGGAAGAGGATACACCCAACCACCCTTATCCGTAACACACCAGGCCCTAGGGATACCCCTTCCTCACTTATAGGGCAGACTGGCTAGCTAACAAGCCCCGCCACCCCCCTCTAGATTTCTCACTTCTCCCAGAGAACCTAGGTCTTTACACCCTGGATTCATGTTTCCTTGCTATGTGTTAGACCCTGACCCCTCACCCAGGCACTCCAGTGTTCAGTTCACAGTTCCCTAATAGACACCTTCTTGGCCAAAAGAATAACTGGAGATGTCTGACATCTGGAGCCATAGACTCATCAATGGGTAGGCAGGCTGGTGTTGGGCCCTTGGTGGCATTCCTTCCCATGTGGGGCAAAAAGATAATTCAATGGTGTTAAATTGCAATTGATATGTGGCATGTAAAAACTGTATAAAAAGAGTGAACCAACTTGAAAAATGTATGCTCTGTTTGGGTAACGTGTATGATGTGTTTCAGATTTTTTTAATAAAAAAATCATTTCTGCAACATGTCCTGGAACCCAGTAACTTAGTCTAGGAGTCTGCAACTTATCCTAGCATATAGCTTATCCATCCTGTGTGAGGGGATACAGAACATAGTCACCCTGGTGGGTAGGATCAGTCTAGCAACCTTTTCAAGACCAAATAAGAGCAGATTGTGACAGTCTATACATAGTAATAATATTGAAAATACCCAAGCATCATTCCATGAATCATTGTTTACTGTCTTTTCTCTTTGTAGTTCTGGTACTCTGCAATAAGTTTCACTGTTTGTTTTAGCCTGTCAAATAATAGCTTGAACAATGCTCTCAAAGACGAGATGAATTCAGAGTTTGATGTACTTTTCATACCCCATTATTTAGTTTGATGTGTAGGAAATAATATATTTTTGACAGCTTTGTCATGGAGATAATCTGGATATTTCTTTAACTTGTTAAAAAGTGAACCATGTCACTTTTCTTTATTAGCTCTTCTCAAATGTGTATTATGTATTAGTAGATTTAGGCACATCTTTCATTTCTCTTAAGACGTTTAAATATGTATATGATATCTTGTGGAGCTACAGTGAATATTTTTTCCAGCAGCAGTATTCAACATGATTTGTTCTCCAGAGCACAGTGTGGTATCTAAACGTGCTTCACAACTAAAAGGAATAATAGTATGAAATGTTATAGTAAAAATGTTGTTTCTGAAGAGACAATCTGTTTTAAATATTGTTCAATAAAATGCTTACAAATTAAAATTTCATAGCAGAAATGTCTTTGTAGATGCATTATTAATGTGAATAAATCACAAAAGGATAGGTGTTGCTACTTTACTATACAAATATATATATTCTCATGTAAAATTAATTGCTCCAGTGTTATATGCTAACCAACAAATTAGGAGCTGATCATCAGTTTATATAATTTCTGTATGTGTCAGAATAATTAATAATGAAGGGCAGAGATAGTCAGTATCTGGGGTCAGATAGGAATTTTATATTTTTTCCCCTTTTGAGACAATTGTCAAAGTTTCACTTTTTTTTCTTTTTGTCTTTCTCTGGATCAAATACCAATTAACAATTAATCTGCATATTGCAGATCAGATGAGATCTAAAAAGGTTGAACTTTATGGATTAAAGTATTTTTTAAACCTCAATTACTTTGTAACTATGTAACTATGTAAGTACATATGAGGATGAAATCAGAGTGAGATAATAGTAATAGGGGGAATTTACAGTGTCCCAAAGATTAGGTGAAAGAACTGTGATCCCAATTTTACCCATAGGTAAATAGATGTACATGGATGCATATCTCAGTAACTTGAGATGTTTAGTAAATTACTTCCAATATAGGGGATTTGGTTTTGCCAATGCATTGTGTGAGATGCTGAGATGAAGATAAGTCATGATTCTGTGCTATTAGACAGTATTGAGCCTTTCTAAAATTCATGTCCTTCTAGCTCTATGTACAGCTTCCATTCCTCTGTTTATCCAGCAAACTTCCACACACCTATGCATACACTAACATTTCTCACTTACATCAAAACTTTAGCTTATATTCTGACACATACTCTCTTTGAAGCGCGCTCTCTTGTCTATACAGTCTCATAATCGCAAATATGCACTTACTTATTTACTTACTCTCTCACACAGTTTTTACACATTCCCATTCACTTGCATGCACTGTTTGCCACTTTTCACTCATTCATACACTTACCCAAAAGGCACTGTTGCCTACTCTGTCACACATACACATTCCATCAGGTACACTCATGAACATGCATACACTATCACATGCTTCAACACACACATGATTGCTGCCTCACAATGTTTACTGCATGAGGGCGAGTGACAGAATTTCTAGACCTGTAAGTATGTTTGATATGCACCATTTGCAAGTTATAATACAGCAGGATGGAAAGAAAGGAGAGTGGCAAGTTTAAAACCACCTGTTTACCCATTATTTACCATGATTTTAATGGCTAAAAATTGAACAGCAACAACCACCTTCCTCTTTCTTATTTCATTAAAATGTGTACATTTATTTGTGTATATATGTAAACTGCAGAAATAGAGCCGATTCAATTGCAAGCCTGCATCTCGCGAGATGCAGGCCGTATGTCTGCGGGCGTACTGTGGGCTCTCATTCGTCTCCGATTCTGGTGCTATTCAATTGAAGGAGCCTGAAAGTTACGGGCCTAAAGCCGACTCCGTAAACCCTGCACTGGTCCGTAACAGTTCAGGGCGGGAATATGATTAATTAAGCAAGACCTTAACCTCTCATTTCATAACAGCCAACAGAAAATGAGACTGCCATCATTACGGCAGAAAAACATGGAGGTTACATGTCAGTCAATTAGGTTTGGGGGTCCGATATGCAATGGTACTCGCAAACCCTCAAAATACTAAATTATAAAAATGAATGACAATACTGTTCTAGTACAAATGAGTGGCCTAATATGTATTAACTCATTGATTCCTGAGATCAATATAACCCCAAAATTAAAGATAAAAATAAATAGTTTTTACTACCGATTTGCGAGCTTGAGACTGTTGTGCAAATAATTCTAATGTCTTTCATCGCGTTCCCCATTATTTACAGTGCAGTATTGTGTTTTTATTTGCATTTACAGTGCTGTGGACAGGTTTTATACCTCCTTGCGGATCCACTCTATCAATCATAGGATTTTATCCTACATTTGCCATTTATGGGTGTGAACACATTTGCGGCCTTGGGGAATTGGAGCAATTGAATAGCGTTTTGCAATTTTAGAGATCGTAACACTTTCACTTCAAGCCCCTGGACAGAATAACATCTATCCTGCCATCTGCAGCCGAGGCACAACTGGAGCCCACACTGCTAACCTAAGCCCCATGGATAGAATAACATCTATCCTGCCATCTGCAGCACGGAGCTCAACTGGACCCCAAACAACTAACCTAAGGTGAAGATACTTATCCATACTGCAATAATGATTTCACTGCAACTTAATCTTTAGTTCAATGTGCACAATTTGGATGTATCTGCTAAATGTACCATCCCCCTCTGGTTATCTTAAAATAACCACATGTCCTTTCTATGTCCCTCCCTCCACCGCCTCCCCACACACCCAATCTATGTCCCTCCCTACACTTCCCCCTCCAGTCTCTTGATAATGCCTTTCCCCTGTCTAACTTTCTCTTTCCGTTCAAGCCCCTGTACAGAATAACATATATCCTGCCATCTGCAGGATATCTACCCCATCCAAAAACACCCACCTACCTATTATTAGATATAGTTACATATTAATGGAGGTTGAAATCCAGAGAAAGGCAAACAGAAAGAAAAAAAACCCAGTGGAACTTTGTCAATTGTCTCCAAAGAGGAAAAAAAATATAAAATTCCTTCCTGATCCTAGATACTGGTGATCGGATTCCTCCCTGGATTAATACTCCCTCTCTAATTATCCAGGGTAACCCTGAATGCCCTTTTTATTTAAAAATATATCCAATCCCTTTTGAAAGTCATCCATCGAATCCGCTGTCACCACCTCCTTTGGTAGCGATTAACCACAGATTAACCACCATTACTGTGAAGAACCCTTTTCTTTCTTTAAGGTGAAATATTTTTACTTCTAATCTCAAAGGATGTCCTCTTGTCAGTTGAAAACCTTGTGGCACAAAAAGTTCACTTTACAAAGCCTTGTATTGAACCTGGATATATTTGTATAAGGTGATCATATCTCCTCTTAAACACATTTTTTCTAGAGAAAATAAGCTTCATTTGCTTAGTCTTTCTTCATAACTTAGCCCCTCCATTCCACGTATTAGTTTTGTTGCCATTCTCTGTAGCGGTGCCCAAAACTGTACTCCATAATCCAAATGAGGGTGTACTATGAATTTGTATAGTGGCAGAATTATATTTGCTTCCCTTGCTTCTATACCCTTCATAATACATGCTAATAATTAACTTGCCTTTGCAGATGCTGCTTGGCATTGAGTACTGTTAACTAGGTGGATGTCCACAAGTACTTCCAAATCCCTTTCAATATCTGATACCCCTAGATTTGCTCCATTAAGATTATAAACTGCATGGCTATTTTTCCTTTCCAGAAACATAACTTTACATTTATTCCTATTAAATCTGTTGCCCATTTCTCTAATTTATGCAAATCCCTTTGGAGGGAAACTACATAATTTTCTGATTTAATTACCTTGCACAACTTAGTGTCATCAACACAAATGGAGACAATACTTTCCAATCCTACTTCTAAGTCATTAATAAATATGTTAAAAAAGAGAGGACCTAATACTGAACCCTGAGTAACCCCACTTACCACATTAACCCAATCTGAGTATGTTCCATTTACAACCCTTTGCTTCCTGTCTTTTAGTCAGCTCTCAATTGATGAGCAGATATTTACAGCAATTCCTGTATCCCTTAGATTTCACAATAGTCTCCCATGTAGCACTGTATCAAAAGCCTTTGCAAAATCCAAAAAGACTACATCCGCTGAGTTGCCTTGATCCAAGTTCCTACTAATCTCTTCATAGAAACTAATTAGGTTAATTGAAGAAGGATATAGATCTTCACATGCTATACCCTTTAACTTTCGGTGCAGTTCCTTTTAATTGCTAAGGTCAGTATTTCTGTATTCAATTAGCTTTAAAGTGTCTAGAAATCAGACCTCAAGTTAAATCAAGCATCCGTTTCTTCGCAATGCCTTTCATTCCTTGTAAAAAAAAAACTCTTAAAGGACAGACGTCTCAACTATCAATTGAGAGGATTTAAACTTAAGCACACTGTGCCCGCTAATCAAAATCTGTATATCACAGAGTGAATGGGACTATATATTTGCTTGAAGTATTCCAGGACCTATCACATATTCTAATTGTCAAACTGCGAGTTGTCGTCACACTTTGCGGCCCTCGCAAAGCTAGGGCCGCAACTGACGACAACTCGCAGTTTCACAACTCCCCCTGTCACAGCTCCCTTTACCCCACTGATGCTCGCAATGAGCGCCGCAGGCGCTCATCGCACCACATCAGCCCCACAATAAGCCCTGCAGCCAGCCTCTCTGCTCTGGTGTGGGACGCGCGCGCACGAGCGGCCGGGACGCGTGCACGGGTAGCCGGGCGTGCGCACACACGCTCACGCGAAAGACGGGCACATAAGCGTGCGCGTCTGCAGCACTGAGGTGAGGGAGGAGTGGGGGAAGAGATACACGGCGGGGGGAAGAGGGTAAGAGAGACACGTTGGGGAGAGGAGGGGAAGAGATACATGAGGGAGGGAGAGGAGGAGGGGAATAGAGACACGAGAGGAGGAGGGGAATAGAGACACAAGAGGAGGGTGGTAGAGAGACACAGGGGACAGGGGAAGTGAGATACAGGGGAGGGGAAGAGAGACACAGGAGGGAGAGGAGGGGGAAGAGAGACACAGGGAAAAAGGAAGAGAAGGGGGGAAGAGAGACACTGGGAGAGAGAGGAGGGGGAAGAGAGACACAGGGGAGGGGGGAAGAGAGACACAGGGGAGGGGGGAAGAGAGACAGGGGAGGGGGGAAGAGAGACACAGGGGAGGGAGAGGAGGTGAGGAAGAGAAACAGAGGAGGGAGCGGGGGACAAAAGACACAGGGGAGGACAGGATGGGGGAGGAGACACAGCGGAGGGGGGAAGAGACGAGGAGGAGGGGGGAAGAGACACAGGGGAGGGAGATGGGGTGAAGAGACACAGGGGAGGGAGACAGGGTGAAGAGACACAGGGGAGGGAGGGGGAGATAGACACAGGGAAAAGAGGGGGGAAAGACACAGGGGAGGGAGAGGGGGAAGAGACACAGGGGAGGGGGAAGGAAAAACAAGAGAGGGAGAGAGGGGGTAAGAGACACAGGGGAGGGAGAGGGGGAAGAGACACAGGGGAGGGAGAGGGGGAAGAGACACAGCGGAGGGAGAGGGGGAAGAAACACAGGCGAGGGAGAGGGGAAGAAGAAACAAGGGAGGGAGAGCAGGGAAAGAGACACGGGGGAGACGCAGGGGAGGTAGAGAAAGTAGAGGGTGGGAGAGGCTAACAATGAGTGCCAAAGCCACTCATTGCAAGGCCTGCGATGAGCGCTGAAGGAGCTCATCACAAGGCAAGTAAAGTAGAGGGGGGAGAGGCTCGCAAGGAGCCCCTCCCATCAAGTAGAGGGATGGAGAGGTAGAGAGGCTCGCAATGAGCGCCGAATGCGCTCATTGCGAGGCCCGTGATTAGCGCCGAAGGTGCTCATTGTGAGCCCAAAAAAGTAGAGGGGGGGAGAGGCTCGCAATGTGTGACAAACACCATTGCCAGGCTTCAATTTTTATTGCCGTCATTTTTGACGGGCAAGTCGCTAGTATGGTATATGTTGGCTATAAAAAAGATAAACTTCAATAGACTGTGGACTTTAAATTTCCTTTTAGACCATTTTATAAAGTTGCAACTACATGTTTAGTAACTAGTTCTGTTGTTAATAGGTCTCCTAACATATAAATCCCAGAACATGGAAGGTTTCTGTTGGTTGGAAAGAACAAATTTGTTTTGCGATTGCAATTTATTTACAGACACCACAGAACTTTTTTTTATGGCTCCTTTAGCTGGGACTATGTATTTTGCTTGAAGTATCCCAGAACATATGTGATCAGTAAGCTTCAACAAAATGTACATTTTAAATTCATTATTTAGTTCTGTGATAAACATATCCCAGAGCAAATATATTCCAAAGCATATATGATATCTTTAAACAAATGTTTGTCCAGGGTTTTATGTTCCCTTTAGCCACAATATAAGAGTTTCACTGATAACTGTAGCTTTTGGGTCACAGTTTATAGGACTCTATGCCTTAATCTGATAGAGAAGGCTCATTTAAACCTGAAGCCTATATCACATATATAAATTTTGAACTTCATAGCCTTTCCTTTTACTCCCTACCCTGCACTGCTTCCCATAATATTTCAAGGAGCACTTTACTCGCGGCTGATGTTCTCACAAGGCATTACAGCATTCCACATGGAGTCCAGATAGTTTCTTACTACAGCACACAACAGCTTCATGATGTCATCTCCCTACGTGTCACACAGAGCACAGTGTCCTCGTGGCCTTGCATCAGGGCTTCCTCACACTCCCTGTTGCGCCCACCACCGCACCGATCTGCACCAGCACAATGACACGGGTGCACACTCTGACACAAGTGTTCAATGGTAAGCTGTAACACGGCGTGCTATCTCTGCTACCCATGTGTGAGAACATTGCATGCCTGACTAGGCTCTGTATGAACACTTATGGTGCAGGGTAATTTGGAGGCAATAGTGGCTTAATGGTAGAGGCTTCAGAAGGCTTCACATGGATCCAAACAAGAGATCTTTCCGGTGGGAACTGCGAGGTTGCTCCACGGAGTTTACTGCCATTGCCCTGTTAGCTACTGCTGCTAACTCCTTCCTGGGCGTGATCCATCACCCATACAGACTATGTATATTTTAAGCAGTTTGAATAATATTGCATATATAGGTTCACCCATTTGTGAAGTGTGGTGCCCGTGAAAAGAAAGAAGATTACTAATAGAAAATATGTGGTGAACCTTATAAAAATGTAACCTTGTCATTCGCATAATTCTCTTACAGTAACAAAAATAATTAAGCCCATATATGGTCTATTTTTAATGATAAGGCGGAATATATATGATATAACACTATAGTGTTTTTGTACATTTTGTAATACTAAGCAGTTTCTTTAATGTATCCAGGTTGAAACAGACAGGTGGTAGCTGAGCAAAAACAGGACAAACTTTTTTTTTTTTACATAGACTATAAACTTTGATTCCATAATAAATAGAAGATGAACAAAAAACAGGAATGGGCAGGGAAGAATACAACAAAAGATCTGAAAAATCAACAAAATCCAAAAGTTTCAGATCACTTTTTTTCACCTTAACAGAATAAATACAATAGAAAGAACATTTTCAGAAGTAAGTTCTGAGGTAAATTTAAACTTGTCAATGGCTCAACTTTCTGCTAATGAGAATTTTAGATCTGATGACTCTATTAGAGAATCAGAACCAGAGGAGGAAAGAGTTACTATATCAGTACTTAAAAATCTTTTTCAAGAATTTAAGAATTGACAACTAAAATTTAGCAAAACACAACGGCAATCAGTGTTGTTCTGTCTAAAACAGAAGAGATAGAATTAAAAATCCAAAAAATGAGGGAAGATTATCAATCTTTGACAATATTATCTCAAAGATTTGATACATTTAATTGCAGATGTTAAAAAATCAAACTACTAAATGTGAAGACTACTCTAGACGGAAAAATATTCGTATTAGAGGGATTCCAGAGAAAATTCTAATCTCTGATTTAACTAACTATGTAACTGTATTTTTATTTTCCCTGGTTACGCCTGATTTTAAGCCAGATATTATGATAGACAGAATACCTAAGAATAAACAAAACAACCTCCCACGGGAAGTAATTATTAAATTACACATTCCAACATTCAAAGATGCAATTATGAGGAAAGCTTTTGAAA
The DNA here is from genome assembly GCA_027410445.1 of Discoglossus pictus. Lineage (NCBI taxonomy): Eukaryota > Metazoa > Chordata > Amphibia > Anura > Alytidae > Discoglossus > Discoglossus pictus. The sequence continues at coordinate 249,266,654 of CM050166.1, forward strand.
AAAAAAAAATATTTGAGGCCCCATATGAACAACTTAAGATTTTCCAAGATCTCTCAGTTGAAAAATTAAATAAAAGAAGGGATTTAAAATTTATTGCTAAAACATAGAACATAATTTGGTATATAAATGGGGATTTCCCACTAAATTAATAATTACAGTAGGTAATAAGAGAGTGACAGGAAATGATGTCAAATAGGGTGAAAAGGTCTTAGCAAAACTTAAAATGCCCATAACAAACTAGCAAATATGTACTAATATATGTTACACTGTCATTAGTTAAAGACAAAGTATTAGAACTATACATGGATACTCCTTTTTGAATATTTGTGTAAGGGCTTATAGATACACCTAAATCACTTTAACTTAGTAAAAGAATAGAGTGAAGATTTGCACTAAAGTCAGTCACGAATATAGATATATTTATATCTTAAATTTGCACAAAACTTTGCATAGCAAATTTGAAATTAGGCACTATTAGATACCACAATGGCATATGTTAAAGGATAAGTAGTAGTGGTTAAAAGAATGTTTTATATTATTTGTGGAATTATACAGAGGCATAGTACTTAAAGCACTTTAAAACAGTAACGATGAAAGATATACACATATATTCAATCTGAATAACATTTTGTATAGTAAATATATATTTAGGCATTACTAGAAACTATAATAGTATACACTTAAGGAGAAAGCAGTAGTTCTTAAATTGGATGTATTATTTTGAATACTTGTAGAATTGTTCAGAGGTATATCAGAATCACTTTAACTCTTTAAACTGTTGAGCGAAGACTTTAATTTAAAGCATTTACTGTATATACTCGAGTATAAGCCGACTCGAGTATAAGCCGAGGCAACCTTTTTACCACAAAATTATGGGTAAAATGAGTGACTCGAGTATAAGCTGTCCCCCGTGTCCCTCTTGTGCCCTCTGTGTCCTCCCTCTCTCTCCCGTGTCTCTTCTCACCTCTCCCTTTCCTGTGTCTCTTCCCCCCTCCCTTATCACCCTCCTCAAACCCCCTCCTCATTCTCAACCTCCCTCCTCAACCCCACTCCTCATCCTAATCCTCAACCTCCCTCCTCATCCTCCCTCCTCATCTTCAACCTCCCTCCTCATGCTCAACCTCCCTCCTCATCCTCAACCTCCCTGCTCCCTCCTCAACCTCCCGCTTCATCCTCCCTCCTCATCCTCAACCCCCTCCTCATCCTCAACCACCTTCTCAACCCCCCATCCTCATCCTCAACCCTCATCCTCAACCTCCCTCCTCAACCTCAACCCCCCTCAACCTCAACCCCCCTCAACCCCAACCCACCTCCTCAACCTCAACCCCCCTCAACCTCCCCCCTCAACCTCCCTCAACCCAAACCCCCCTCCTCAACACCCCCCATCCTCATCCTCAACCCTCAACCTCCCTCCTCAACCTCAACCCCCTCAACCTCAACCCCCCTCAACCCCAACCCACCTCCTCAACCTAAACCCCACTCAACCCCCCTCCTCCACCTAAACCCCCCTAAATACCTCCCCCCTCTCCTCTCACTTACCTGCTTGTGGTAAGTGAGGGGAGAGGTGGGAGGTATTTAGGGGGGGTTAGGTGGAGGAGGGGGGTTGAGGGGGGTTTATGCTGAGGAGGGGGGTTTAGGTTGTGGAGGGGGGAGGGAAAGAGACACGGGGGGTAGAGAGACACACGGGGGGTTAGAGACACACGGAGGGTTAGAGACACACAGGGGGGTTAGAGAGACACGGGGGGGGGGGGGGGTGGCGAGTTACTCGAGTATAAGCCGAGGGGGCCCTTTTTTGCCTTCAAAAAAGGGCTGCAAGACTCGGCTTATACTCGAGTATATACGGTAGTTATGTTTCACGATAATAAAACATTTTTTATAAGGGAAAGTATCACTAAGGTGTAACGTAATAATGAGTGTGAAGAAAGGGATAAAAGTAGCTCTATTACGATTGGACCACATATTAAAAACAAAGTTTTTATTTGTCTTTTATCATTGATGTCTCATATATAATTTGGAAAGGGTAATATTATTATATTGGGAAAAATCATTGTATGAAGGTGATTAAAATAACAAGTTATTATATGACTGGAATTATAATCGATGTATGAATACTAGAATATTTTCTTTTTTTTCTTTATTAGCGATAAATTCAGTGATGTTCATTGACATCTTAACAATTTTAATATTGGCCCAAACCGCACAAACCAAAAAACAAGAAAACACAAAAAATACAGAAACAAATACAACAAAAACATCACACACAGCACGAGAGGACAGCCAGGACGTATGAAATGTATGTCAAATTCAAGCAGTTTTGGCACTTGAAAATCGGCTAAGCAAGAAAAAAAATTATGGCCGAAAAAAATGAAAACAAGGCTACACATACCCGAACCGCTCAAAACACAGCTAGTGACATACGGGTAGAAAAAGACTAATAGGAAGGACGCAAAATGCTTGCGAAACGCGTAAAACATAGACTAACGCCACCATTTTACAACACTAACTTACACATTTACACATTACAATTCTGAAATGGCGGATTTCCCGCCTAAACCAACGGTTTTGTCTCCGTGCATGCAGCCTATATATAGGGCACACTTGCAACAGAACTGACACTTTCTCCTCAGGTGATGACAGTCTGAGTGAACATTTTCTGCTGCTGGAAAATCCAAAGAGATTGTTAGCTCTTCAGGATACTGAATGCTGAATATTAAATACATATAGGTAAAATATATTAATTTATATTAATAATCATTAATAAATAATTAATACATTAATTATTCTTAAAAAAAGAATTACATTATTAGTTAAAAAAATTGAGCAACAAACTTATAATTTACACTTGCTCTAGTTTCTCAATATTTTCATGCTTAGCTGTTTGTAATATATAAATTAATTGAATAATTATTAGTAATATACATTATTTTTTTAATTATTAAAAAATAATCATTATCAAAAAAATTAGACAATTTAAAACTGCCTAAAGTTTATTAATACATTATTGCTTACCTCTTTCTATGATATTTAGACATTGATTAATTAATTATTAATGTTCATTATTTTATTTATTAATTATTAGTAATCATTATGAACAACAAATATTCTATATTTTACAATGCCTTTTTAGGCATTTTATTAATATATTAATGCTTAGTAGTGATGTCCTGAACAGTTCGCTGGAGAACTATTCCCGGCGATTTTCGCATGTTCGCGTTCGCAACGAACGGCGAACATATGCGCTTTTCGGTCCGGCCCCTATTCTTTATCATTGAGGAAACTTTGACCCTGCACCTCACAGTCAGCAGACACATTCCAGCCAATCAGCAGCATACACTCCCTTCCAGAGCCTTTCATCTGTATGACAGCCTCCATTTTAGAATCATTCTGTAGCTGCATTCATTGAGAGAGGAGATATATTCTACCTGCCAGGCTGTGTATTTAGCTTTAACTACACACCTGAAGGACTCCTTTGATATCTGCTGCAAGGACAGCAACCCCAAAAGCCCTTTTTATTTTATTTTATTATTTTTTTCTGTGAAATCTAATTGCATATGCCTGCCTGCTAGCGTGTGTGAGGCCTATTGCATCTAGTCTGCTAACTTTTGCCAGTGCGCAGTGACACTCATATCTAGTGCCACCGTAGTGTGCAGTGAAATAAAACAACCCTTTTTTTACTGTAATCGATTGAATATCAGTAGCCTGCCTAAAGACGTGTGTGTGAGGACTATTGCATCTAGTCTGCCAACTTTTGCCAATGCGCAGTGACACTCATATCTAGTGCCACCGTAGTGTGCAGTGAAATAAAACAACCCTTTTTTTACTGTAATCGATTGGATATCAGTAGCCTGCCTACAGGCGTGTGTGTGAGGCCTATTGCATCTAATCTGCCAACTTTTGCCAGTGCGCATTGACACTCATTTCTAGTGCAACCGTAGTGTGAAGTGAAATAAAACAACCCTTTTTTTACTGTAATCGATTGAATATCAGTAGCCTGCCTAAAGACGTGTTTGTGAGGCCTATTGCATCCAGTCTGCCAACTTTTGCCAGTGCGCAGTGACACTCAATTCTAGTGCCACCGTAGTGTGCAGTGAAATAAAACAACCCTTTTTTTACTGTAATTGATTGAATATCAGTAGCCTGTCTAAACGTGTGTGTGTGTGTGTGAGGCCTATTGCATCTAGTCTGCCAACTTTTGCCAGTGCGCAGTGACACTCATATCTAGTGCCACCGTAGTGTGAAGTGAAATAAAACAACCCTTTTTTTACTGTAATCGATTGAATATCAGTAGCCTGCCTAAAGATGTGTGTGTGTGTGTGAGGCCTATTGCATCTAGTGTGCCAACTTTTGCCAGTGCACAGTGACACTCATACCTGGTGTCACCGTAGTGTGCAGTGAAATAAAACAACCCTTTTTTTACTGTAATCGATTGAATATCAGTAGCCTGCCTAAAGGTGTGTGTTTGAGGCCTATTGCATCTAGTCTGCTAACTTTTGCCAATGCACAGTGACACTCATATCTAGTGCAACCGTAGTGTGCAGTGAAATAAAACAACCCTTTTTTTACTGTAATTGATTGAATATCAGTAGCCTGTCTAAACGTGTGTGTGTGTGTGTGAGGCCTATTGCATCTAGTGTGCCAACTTTTGCCAGTGCACAGTGACACTCATACCTGGTGTCACCGTAGTGTGCAGTGAAATAAAACAACCCTTTTTTTACTGTAATCGATTGGATATCAGTAGCCTGCCTACAGGCGTGTGTGTGAGGCCTATTGCATCTAATCTGCCAACTTTTGCCAGTGCGCATTGACACTCAATTCTAGTGCCACTGTAGTGTGCAGTGAAATAAAACAACACTTTTTTTACTGTAATCAATTGAATATCAGTAGCCTGCCTAAAGGCGTGTGTGTGAGGCCTATTGCATCTAGTCTGCCAACTTTTGCCAGTGCGCAGTGACACTCATATCTAGTGCCACCGTAGTGTGAAGTGAAATAAAACAACCCTTTTTTTACTGTAATCGATTGAATATCAGTAGCCTGCCTAAAGGTGTGTGTGTGTGTGTGAGGCCTATTGCATCTAGTGTGCCAACTTTTGCCAGTGCACAGTGACACTCATACCTGGTGTCACCGTAGTGTGCAGTGAAATAAAACAACCCTTTTTTTACTGTATTTGATTGAATATCAGTAGCCTGCCTACAGGCGTGTGTGTGAGGCCTATTGAATCTAGTCTGCCAACTTTTGCCAGTGCACAGTGACACTCATATCTAGTGTCACCGTAGTGTGCAGTGAAATAAAACAACCCTTTTTTTACTGTAATCGATTGAATATCAGTAGCCTGCCTAAAGGCGTGTGTTTGAGGCCTATTGCATCTAGTCTGCTAACTTTTGCCAATGCACAGTGACACTCATATCTAGTGCCACCGTAGTGTGCAGTGAAATAAAACAACCCTTTTTTTACTGTAATCGATTGAATATCAGTAGCCTGTCTAAACGTGTGTGTGTGTGTGTGTGAGGCCTATTGCATCTAGTGTGCCAACTTTTGCCAGTGCACAGTGACACTCATACCTGGTGTCACCGTAGTGTGCAGTGAAATAAAACAACCCTTTTTTTACTGTATTTGATTGAATATCAGTAGCCTGCCTACAGGCGTGTGTGTGAGGCCTATTGAATCTAGTCTGCCAACTTTTGCCAGTGCACAGTGACACTCATATCTAGTGTCACCGTAGTGTGCAGTGAAATAAAACAACCCTTTTTTTACTGTAATCGATTGAATATCAGTAGCCTGCCTAAAGGCGTGTGTTTGAGGCCTATTGCATCTAGTCTGCTAACTTTTGCCAGTGCGCAGTGACACTCATATCTAGTGCCACCGTAGTGTGCAGTGAAATAAAACAACCCCTTTTTTTACTGTAATCGATTGAATATCAGTAGCCTGCCTAAAGGCGTGTGTGTGAGGCCTATTGCATCTAGTCTGCCAACTTTTGCCAGTGCGCATTGACACTCATATCTAGTGCCACCGTAGTGTGAAGTGAAATAAAACAACCCTTTTTTTACTGTAATCGATTGAATATCAGTAGCCTGCCTAAAGACGTGTTTGTGAGGCCTATTGCATCTAGTCTGCCAACTTTTGCCAGTGCGCAATGACCCTCAATTCCAGGGGCGGCCCGTCCATTGGGGCGTCAGGGCAAATGCCCCCCCAAATATTTTCTTCACCCTGCAATAAAAAAAACACAACAATGTATTAGTATAACCCAAAAACAAATAAATATAAGGTGTACATCATCATTTCAAGTCTAAATAGTATTAAAAATGTAAGGTAAAGTAAAGTTAGTAAAGGGACACTGTCACTTTAAAATAACCCTTGCGCTACATTAACTAATGCTGTGTATCTATATAGCCCCCTGCCTGCACCCTGTGTGATCAAATTACAATAGTTATACACTGTGTACACTAACCTTCAATGATTCCTGGCCTGGCCCCCTGACCGTTAATGCATGCCGCCCACCATCACAGTGACGATATGCATGGGCGGTCTTAAATGTATCAATTAATAACTGACAGTCTTCCATCATTGACCAATCAATGATGGAAGGCTGTCCAGTTACTAAGTGATCAATCTAAACCCACCCAGACCGTTAGCCCTGAGCGCCTGCCAGCAAATAGGGCCTCGAGTTATCATTTTGATTGACTGATACAGTCAATAAAACCACCAGTTCCCTGTCCCTTCCCCCTTTCTGTTTCCTGACCCTGGTCACGCTGAGACTGAGAGACCTCCCTGGCTGAATCTACTCATCTGCTCTGCCTGCCTAACACAGTAAGTCTACCTGCCTCTGCCTGGCACCTGCCCTTCCCCTGCCCCTGGCCAAACCAAAACCCCTAGTAGCCCCTAATAAAAGTTAGGGGTGACCAGTTACCCCCAGTCCCCCACTATGCCTGCCTGGCCTGCCAGTGCCACCTACCCAGCCACCCACCAACTACCACCGACGACCCCAGCCATCACCCCCATGTGGCCTGTGCCACCCCCGATCAGGCCTGCCCTATGCTAGCCTAGCTATTCATCATGCCACCGCCGGATTACCCCGATCACGGGATCGGGGTAGTCGGGTGGTGAGCGGGGTGGCACAGGCCCACATGGGGGTGATCGGATCACCACCTTGATGAGGCCTGTGCCACCCCTGATGACCTCCATGTTGCCGCCCTATGCCACCCCCGAGGCCCGATCACCACCGGCACCACCCCAATGCGGCCTATGCTACCCCGGGTATTCGGGCAGTGAGCGGGGTTGACCAGGCCACATGGGGGTGGATGTTCACCCCCATGAGGCCTGTGCCACCCCTGATCATGGCCTATGGGCGACCGATGGGCGCCTGACCGTGACCGACCCCACCCTGGATGAACCAACTACCTACCCCCCCCCCCTATTTTTATTCCATTTTTAGAAGTAACAGGCATGTATATGTGCCTGTCACTTCTAAAGATAAAATAAAAATAAGGGAAGGGAAAAAAAAAATACAGTAAAAACATTATTATTACAATTAAACAGT